>CM061139.1:57602352-57617351 GCA_030789695.1 Scilla litardierei
GACTACGTATATGTGAATGTATGAAATAGTATACTTACCTATGTAGATTACCATGGTTGTGTATGCCGGTGAGTGTATATGTGACCTAAATAGATATGAGATAAGAGTGATGTAGTGTGAGTATGTATACGTATAGTGATATATATCATTACGTGTATACAGTAATATACGATAGGTAAAAAGTGATCGTATGATTGAAATGTTAATTGACAAAGAATGATTATATTTTTTTCATTTGTGGTATGTTTACGTGACATGTGGTACTATATCAGTATAGATTGTGAGTGTATGAGATGTATGTTATTTGTGTATCGGTAATAATGTGAGTGTGTAATTTGATGTGGTTGTGTAGTAGGTATTACCGCCGAGTATAATATTGGTTAGATTATACTTATAAGATGGAATTATATTAAACATGTCATGTTAATATGTAACTAATGATGTATGTGCGTGTGTTGTTACTACTATTAGCGTGGATGTGGATTAGTCTTATCAGTGGTAATTCTATTGGGGTTGGTGTTAGTGTTAGAAATAATAATTGGATATGGCAGATGGTTATTTATAGTGTGTGTGCATTAGAAGTGGAGATGCGAGCGTTACCCTTACGTGTTCCCGGTGCCTTAGCCGATAAGATTCCGAGGACGGAATCGTTCTTAAGGTGGGTAGGATGTAACGGCCGGTTTCTCCTCATTAATATTATCTGTATTTATCTAGTGAACTATCTTTTCTGTATCCGTAGTTAGGAGTGACTATCCCCGTGCACATGCCAGCTTTGCCATATTAATTATTACTATTATTATTTCATGGCACTTAAACAAAATTCTTGTTTTTCTTTATTATATAGTCTTATTTTTAGTATCCCTTATTAAATTAATTTAAAATTTCAAAATTCAAAATCCAAGTTTCAAATCTTTTCAAACATTTAAAATTTAAAATTTCTGCTTACCAATTTTGGACCCCTTTAAAACCTATTGACTAACCCTTATTTCCCTAATTAAACCGATTTAATACTAATCCCATTTAATACAATTAATGAAATTTCATTCTTTTTCAAATTACACCCACAGGGCCGAACCCAAAAGGAGAACACACGCACCCACCCAGGCCGATCAGCTCTCACGCATCAATTAACGCACACACAAATTTTATGATATGAAACTTTCAAACTTTACAGGCCTACCCTAAAACTTAGCCTAGCTAGCCTCTTACTGCGAATTCAAAAATTCACACACGCCACTAATACACCATGAATTTTAAGACCTAACCTAGGCCACCATACTCCTATATAATTATAATTAAACCCTAGGGCCTAGAAACATTTCACGAGCTGCCAGTACACCACACTCATTTATATTATAAACCTAAGCTAAAGGACCTTACACACGTGATGTTGCTTTCTCACAACCCAACTATCATTTAAATAAGAAAACCTAGGCTAACTTTTTATATTAATAATATATATATATATAACCCTAATGCTAAGGGCCTTCACGTGCTGCCCCCGTACAAACCCACACACACACCAAGTTCATATAAGAAGAAACTGTAAAGCTATATACTCCTTAAGCCCTAGCCTTATATTAATATAAAACCCTAGGGTATTATTTCTCCAACCCTATCACAAGCCGCCGCCCCCTACCCCGAGTCCTCCTTCCCCACGCAACCCAGATCCACGCCGCACGTCCATCTCCTCCCAACGCCGAGAGCAGGCGGCTTCTCCCTCGCGCGGTCTCCCCTCCCTCCTACCCTTTCTTCTCACCACCAAAGCCCAAGGCCGCGCCCCAGCTCACATCCGAGCTCCTTCCTCCTCTTCACGCCTGAACAACGCCGGTGCCTCTTCCCTCTGCACGCCACTCCATCTTCTCCTCACAAACGCCTTTCTCGAGCCCTCGCCCAGCTGCTGCTGGCCCGCGCCTCCTCCTCCACCGGCGGAGCAACCTCGAGCCCAAGTCCCAGTCGTGCCTCCCTCCGTGCGAACGGCAGCCCAAGCTCCCCTCACACGAGATCTCCACCTCCTCTCCGACCAATGGCGTCGACCCCCAGCGACCATCGTCGGCGATCTCCTCCATTCGCAACCACCGTAAGGGCGCAACTTCCTCCGGCCCCTCACCATCGACGCATCTCGCAGAACCCCCCATCTCCACGCACAGCCGGCCCTTCTCTCTTAAAAACCCTAGCACACATCTCCAGGCCGCCAGTCTGCGTCCCCACGGCCAGCTGCTTCTTCTCCGGTGTAACCCCCACCTTGTCAGACCAAAAGGAGATCATGTGTATGTCATGTAAGTAGTAACACTAAATCTCTTTCTTTACAGTCTCAAGTTTTGCACAGGCATAGTGTGCGAGATTTCTCCTTGTGTCAAAATTCTCATACGTACTACTGGGAATTAGTTGTGTCCTTATGTCATCTCATGTTCATGTCAATGATTCTTATTTAGCCGGACAAGTCCTACTTTGTTGCAGGCACATGTAGGCTGGTCCTAGTGAGCTCCATTCTTCTAGATATGACCCCACATCATCATATAGTTGTTTATCTTCCTTACGCGCGCTTGACGCTCGTCCAACCGTTCAGATCTGATGTCGACGATCCCGGGTATTCGCTGATATCCTCGCTACTACCTGCAGAGCCCATAGACGCTGATGTCCGTCGACTTCCTCACTGCCACGACGAGTCAAGTCCGTAGATGTCGCGCGTATCGCTGTCACAACGTTCCGATCCTCCTATGCACTACCGGTTAGTAGATCTACCCCTATAACTCTTAACCCACACCGTAATGTAGAAAACTTAATAAAATTGGGTGATTAGACGTCGTAGGGTACTTTTTGTAAATCTGTCCTGAACAAGAAATGCCTATTCTGATTTTATTTTCTGCCAAAACAGCGAACCGAACCTCCCACATCATAGTATTCGTCGAGACGAATCCAACGACACCAAGAACGCCAAAAACAGGCAAGTATATAATTTGTTATGATTTTTAGAAGTTTCGGCACGTTTACGCCGCCTTCATGTATTGCTGAATAACCTGAAATTGTGACGTGAAATAACGTAGGAAAGTGACACCATAATGATTAGGGCGAAAATTGGGATCCAACGGTATATCATACGATATATCCCCAATTTAAACAACTAGAGAAAGAAATTGTTTCTGTAGCAAATTGAACGAAAAGGACGAAATCGTCATTATTGGAAATTACGGAACCGGTCGTTCGACCCGCTTCCGCTTTGCAGAACTGTCGCCATAAAACACTAATTTTGATAACAATGAAATTCAGTGAGTCTTGACGTGTTTAACAGTTTGGACATCATGAAATCGTGCGCCTCGAAGGCGAAATCGTGAATTCGTGATGTCGTGTGAGTCGACTAGGCCGGCTCGTGTTCCGGCAAAACTTTTGGGTGGGGTTAGGGTTGAGCGGCCACTGGGCATATGAAAGGTACTCTCCTCAAGAACACCACCCGACGCGGTGGGTTAGTGTCAGTCACGGTAAGCCCCTGTGAGAGGAACGACCTTCTCATCACGACCTAAAGGCGAGAACCCTAAATTAGATGTGAATTCTTGACATGGTCATTGTAACGCTAACTTGGTCATCGTGAATATT
This sequence comes from Scilla litardierei, assembly GCA_030789695.1. NCBI lineage: Eukaryota > Viridiplantae > Streptophyta > Magnoliopsida > Asparagales > Asparagaceae > Scilla > Scilla litardierei. The sequence continues at coordinate 57,605,947 of CM061139.1, forward strand.
GAAATGCTAACAAACTCTGAGAATCTAACTTTAAACTTGTCATCGACTAGAACTGCATGCTAGGATTGTTTCTTTCTGCTCTGTAATTGTTAAATGTTAATTGTTGCAGTCGTTTCTTTTAAATTTAATGATGCTTCTAAATTTCATATACTTGTTATATACTTCGCCTTGGGATGCTAACTCTTTCTTGCAGACCCCTAGCTGACATACATTCATGTTTGTGGATGTATGTCAGGTTTAGAGCTTGAGTACCACCTGACTTGGAGAGCCAGAGTTGTCGAAGACGTCGAGACATTTTCTGCAGAAGACTAGAGTCTCTTTTCCGTCATTGCTTTGAGTTTTAGTTTAGTTCCTTGTAGTAGGATTGGTGTTTGGTTGTAGTTCCCTTTGGCCATGCTGAGGCCCTGTTGTTTTATTTTCTGTACGAACAATTCTGGAAGTGGCCATTTAATTTAATGAAATGTTTTCTGGTTGTTCTGATACACAAATGCAAGGACCTCTTTTCTGTGTTTTTATCACAGACGCTTATTGAACTCGAGCTTCACCGCTCCAGTTCAAGCGGGCCATGTAACGTTCTCGCTTCCGGTGTCTTTTGGGAAGCGGGGCGTTACAGGATCGATATCATCGTCGTATTCTGACGTGCGTTTATATTTCATATATTTGTGCACGTTTTCTTCCGTGTTTTTCCGTTATTTACCGCCGTCTTGTATTCGTTTTCTCATGTTTTCTTGTTTTCTTTCACTTTTCCGTGTTTTTGGTATTTTACAGGAATTTCTAGCATTTGGGACATAAAACGACGATATCATAAGTCCCCGGAGCAACGGGAGGAGTCACTCGTGATCCAGGGGGTCAAACGCCGAAGATCGCATCTTTCAGCCCCTCACCCGACCGGTTGGTCACTTCCAACCGATCGGGTGATGCACGCGTGCACCACCTGGACACAAGTTGGAGCGGCCAAGAAGTCCCGACCGGTTCGCCGACTGGTTCATCCCAACAGAGTTCTCGGGAATTTGGAGCTTAATTCCAACCGATCGGGTGATATCTCACCCGATCGGTTCATCTGAAGCTGAAGTTTCCCAAACGACGACTCGGTCATGCCTCCTGCTCTCCACAGTGATCGGTTGAAGCTCCTGAAGTCCGATGGCCAAAGAAACAAGCGGCTCACCCGATCGGTTGATGTTTCAACCGATCGGGTGGCCTTTTCTTCCGCTTTTGCACGCTGCTGATGCACTCATTGAAGATCTGCTATCATTCCAGAGGGATTTTGGGTGATATCTTATTTTTCTAGCGTCGGCATAGTCGTTAGCTTTCCAACGATAGGTCGCATGCCCAAATCCGATTTTTCTACATTTTTCTGGAATTTTCGGAGCGCAGCTGTGTGCTGAAATTGGCAGCAGTCTGAATTTTCATTTCACCCGATCGAGTGAGTTTCCACTCGACCGGGTGAGATCTTTTTCTGCGTTTCTGTGCTCTCTGTTTATTCCACCCGATTGGGTGAACTTCCACCCGATCGGGTGGGCCTGCTTTAGCAGATTTGAGTGGATTTTGGACCCGAACCGGTGGGGTTTTGAGGGGCTTTTAAATACATGTTTGGGGCACGACTTAGGGAGATCTTCCACTATTTTTTCAGCAACTTTTCCTCCCCTTTCTTGGGAGTTTTAGACTAGGTTAGATTAGGTTTTCTATTGTAATAAATCTTGTATTGGATTGAAGATTCAAACTCAAGATAAGTATTTTCTCCTCTCATTTTCCATTGTTTTGTGTTATTTTATTTGTTGCTTGATGGTGAATGTTTGTTTGTCATTTTTATTGCTTCCTATCATGTTCTTCACCATCGAGTAGTGTTTGATGAACCTTAATACGGGTTAGGGTAGGATTGATGCTTGGAAATTTACATTTGACTTGATTGCATGGTATGTGTTCGATGAAATGTGTCAATGGGGATTTCTAGCAATCTGAGTCCAATTCTTATGGAAACACACTAGTTGTGTTGGGGATTGGGGTCCGGTGTCTTGTCCAGTCAAGATCCGCTTCGATGTATTGCTAGAAATCACATTCGACCTATTTGGCCATTAGGGTTACGCGGGGGTGTTTCATTGTCATTGGCGGGAGAAAGACCGCCTCTGACCGTCGGGCCAAGGGGGAATAAACTTGGCGGTTGACTCCCTAGCCATAGTTCACGCCCCTAGCGTAGACATCGAGTCCTCGTGCGTGGGAGCGGCTTGGAGGAAGTGTGGGAGTTATCATTGTGGCCTTAATGCTCCCGGTTGCGGAAGGTGTTAATGGACATTGGAATGCCCACCGTCCGAAACCGAGTAGGCCTAGCGACTAGTCACCGACCGGAATATCGGGCCATGGACGCTAGGTACCACCTTTTGGGGTAATGTCTCACCCTGGGTCAAGTCAAATGCCAAGTGTCATGAATGCTCTAGCCCGTGTTAGCGGGGATTCTTTTCGTGTCTTTTTCATTTCTTTCTTTTATTTCTACACTTCCACCCGCATTGTTCGCGTAGCTAGCACACAACCTAGGCGAGGCTAGTAGCCATTCAAGCCATCAACCTCCCTGAGTTCGATAAACCCGCACCCTACACTAACCGTGCACTTGCTGTAAAACGACACCGTGCCCAACCCGTAAACGGGGCGCCGGTCAAGTTTTTGGCGCCGTTGCCGGGGAGGCGTTCGGTTTGATATTAGCTTAGCTTGGGTTCGTTAGACTACGCATAAAAACACAAAAAAAATTTTCTTTTTCTTTTTATAAAAAATATTCAATAACCAAGTAATTTTTCCCCCACTATTATATTATCTTTTTGTTATTCTCTTGTACTATTGACGCTCCTCTCTAGTTTCCTTATTTTTGTTGTCCAGTTATCTTTGGTGTAACCATGTGGAGATCAGATTTCGATGCTCAGATGGGAGGCTACGATCCATATTCATTTGTGGTTTGTGAGACTTGTGGGATGGCGGGGCACGTGTATTATGATTGCCCATTTACGCTTGAGAGCCTCCCCCTACCCGAAGGCCAAACATTTTCCCACAACCTTAGCCCAAACACCTCCCATCCATTTCCTCAACCTTATACCCATCCACAAACACAAGAAGGATCAAGCCTCGTGTCTCTCCTTCAAAGTGCCATGTTTAACTAAGGCCAATTATTACAAAACTTCATGGTACCAATCATCGAGCCTACACCGAGGAGAGGGGATGAAGGAGAGGATATACCTACTTTCATGGTGGAGACTACCATGCCGTCGGCCACCATAGACACATCTCATGCCGATCCCCCATTTTTCCATCACTACCACTTGGATGACGAAGCATTTTTTGATGATGATAGTGAGGATGTGGAGATTTCTCTAGGATCTGTGGGATAGACTTCTTGTCTTGATTTAGATACCCCACATGAGTCCTATGAGAGGTCCGAGGCGTTTACAGAGCTTATGCATAAGGGCGAGGAGGATGTGCGTGAGGACGAGGACACGATGACCACATACGAGGGGTCCGCTCCACATCCACCTCCACAGCCATCTCTGTCACAGCTTCCTCCTTGGTCGGTGGTCAACCATGAGGATGTCATTCAGGACATCGGGCAGATGGTGGAGTATGAGCATATCGTCGAGGAGAATTGTAACGACCACTTTTCGTTGTACGTTGTTCGTGCACGTGCTTTTGGCCGTGCACGTGTTTGTTTTAGACTTTGTTTGTTTGTGAACACTTTCGTGTGATATGCCGTTGTGAACGTCTCTGAGAGTATTAAATAGTGGCACTATCTTGGAACGACACTTCTCGAGTCGTTTTTCCACAATTTAAACTTACTCGATGAGACGTGACGATTTTCACTTTTGACGGGAGACGTTTCTATTTTTAGTTTCGTCGTCCGACGTCGAAATTGAGATCCGTCTTCTTAGTTAGCTCACTCTCTTCAACACGATCACCACGATAGTTATTTCATAATTTTTGGAGTTTATTTGACCACTTTTATATTTTTAACAAGTTTTATATTATTTTTTAATAATTAATTTTTAAATTATTTTCGGCCAAATAAAATTTATTTGAGTTTTAAACGTGTTAAAGAATTTTTGAGCCAATTTTCAGCTCATTTGGACCAGGTCAAATTCTTGGGTGAGTTGGAGAAGTTGAGATTCAAATTTTAAATTATTTTAAACTCCTAATCCTATTAGATTTAGCCCTAGACCAAGTCAACCTATCTACACTATATAAACAACCCCTAGGAAGACCCATTTTCGCAAGAAATTAACCCTAGCCTCTTCCAAAACCCAAATTTGACGTTGCGACGATTCGTCGCAATGTTGCGACGAACAGCTGCCGCTCCGACCGAAGAAACGGCCTCCGTTCGCCCGCTCTGACCGATAGCCAAGCCCGCACCAAGCCCCGCCCGCACCCCGCTGCTGCAGCCGCTTCATCCCCCGCTCCGACCGAGAGGATCTCTCGGTCAGACCGAGAGACCCGCCCGCTCCGCACGTCGCTCCGCACCGCACCGACCCCCGATCTGTCGCCCCGCATCGCGCTGTGCCCGACTGACAGCCGCCCCCGCTCACGCCCGCTCTCCGCAATGTTGCAACGCTTGCAACGTTGCAGCGCCCGCTCCCCCGCATCCAAGGCGCCCCACCGGTGCTGTCCCCCGCACCGACCCCAAACACTGCAACCCTCGCATCCCTAGTGCACGACCGATGGAATCCCCCGCACCGAGGCTGTACGACCGAGAGCCAAACGTCGCAACCCCGCACCCGTCGCACCGCTTGCCACCGTGGGCCCCCCAAGTTCTCCAGAGGTATTGTGGGTCCCCCAAAGGTCCCTAGGACTACTGTGGGCCCCACCTAGGTGCTTTCTCTCCGACGATTCGCCGTGCACGACGTTGCGACACGTCGTAGCCCGTCGTCGCACGTGCTAGCTTTGGAATCTGGAACCGTTGCTCCGGTTGATGCTCTAAACTTTCCAGCGAGGAAACTAATTTGGAATCTGGACTTGGAGCGCGTTCTCTTATTCCAACCCCCGGCGTCGCTACCCGACGCCGGTGTAGCTTTTGCGTCGTGTTGAGGTAACGCTTTGCACCCCTAGGACCCCCAACCCAATGCATGCTAATCAAGACTAAAATCAGTATTTTTAAAGTATTTCAAATGTTTTAAATTCACTAATCAAGATTAATAATATGGACTTTAGGCCGGTGGACTTGTGCACGTAGGATAATTGTGATTTTTGGACTCATTGGACGGTGTGCTCAGACGTCGTGCTTGCAGGCAAGTGAAACTTGCCAACTCTTGTGTAGGGCCATGTTTTTAGGCCACTTCCTTGTTTTTAGCGTAAAAGAGACTAGTCAGTGAAATGATAGCTGGCTAGACGCCTACTTGATCTAGTTTGACAACGAAACTAGATCCGTCACCTAATTGATCTAGCTTGACAACGAAGCTAGATCCAACCCTTAAAACTTGTTGTTCATGCATACTAAACTGTCACGTTTACTTTCCTTACCTGTACGCCTTACTACTTGTCATGTCATGTCATCCATGCATTGAATGTCGCATTCGTAGCACACGCTACAATACTTGTACTTGTACTCCCTTGTCTGGCTAGGTGCACCCCTAGACCAGCAAGGCAAAACACTTCCTGGCTCGTGTTCCAGAAGCGAGCATTCCTGTTCGGGGGTAAGGCCCTGGCTCGACACACGTGGAGGGGTAGGGATAAACGATCACTTGAGCTTAGGAGTTGGCCCGCGCAGCCACTCTAGCCAAAAGGCGGAATCTCTGTGCACGAGGTGCTTACTTTCCTTGTCTTGTACTTGTCTTGTGAATGATTCATGTAATACTTGTCATCCATGCCATGCCATGCTCGTACTTCACTTTACTTGTTGCACTCATTACTTTAACTGCCATGTCATTGCATCATGCTAGAACTGCTAGGTTGCTTTACGTTTACCTACCTTCAGTTTCCTTGCACAAGTCTCTTGTAGACTTGCTGACATGTGCCCCTTGCTCTTTTGGGTGTCACATGTTAGATCCTGAGCCAGAGACCGTTGCTGAGTATGTGATGTGTTGCTGACGCTGAGCCTGAGTCCATGACTGCCTAGGAGGAGTTTTGTGAATGCCAGTGATCTTCTTGGTGACTTTGCTGAGCTTTCTTTTGTTTTAGGTTTTCTGTTAGTTGTCGGTGCGTAGCACCGTTGTTTTGTATGTTGTACTTTTGTTGGCCATGTTTGGGCCTTTAGTCTCTTTTTCTTTTAGCCTGGTGGCTTTTTCTGTGATGTTGAAACCTATTTTATGGATATTCTGAGATTATTCTTTTGTCTCATTTCATTATTATTTATCTTGTTTCGCTCGCGTTGCAAGGACCTGCAGTTTTAAATTTGATTGACGCTTATCGGACTTGTAGCTTTGTAGCTTCAAGTCTGAGCGGACCTTCTCACGCTTCGCCTCCATGTTTTTGGGAAGCGGGGCGTGACAAGAATGTGCATGAGGGCTTGGATATGATGGTCCACTCTATGGAGCCCGAGTCACATCTACCTTTACTGTTGCTCTCCACTTCTTCTGCGGCTGAGCATCTACTTGAGCATATTGCCCCTATTCAGGGAGATTTTCATACTCACTCTCACTCCACTTTTGAGTCTCGCTTTTCACTTCCTATTCCTTTAGACTTGTATATTTTTGACACACCATATCTCTCGCAGGACACATGATCGACTTCCCTTGAGATATGCTGCGGTGTGTCACCACCTGGAGAGCAACTTCACATGGAGAGCGGGGATTTGATCGTCGCTAGCACAGAGGATAACATACCATTTCCAGGGAGTGTTCGCCACATTTCATATATTTTACCATCATTTACCGGCGACTATCTCTGGGATACATTTATTTTGGGAAATAATTTCTTGCTATGGACTAATGCACCTCGTCCTTTGCAGGTCACAGGTGGACACCTATGAGGGATGCTTGGAGGTGCATTGCTTGGGTCCATTGGCACACGTGGCACAGCGCTTCTGGCAGAGCCACAGAAGGAGCAGTTAGAGCAGCTACCTGCCCCACTTCAGATCTTAGATCCGCCTATGCTTAGGTGTATCCTAATCCAGTAGTGTAAAAATTTACCGCTTTCTAGTTTAGATTTGAATAATCTCGTCTCCTCTCATTAGCGAGGGTAGCATATCTAGGATTTGCTTTTGCATCATAATAACCCACATGTCATGCCCTTCTATCACTTCTACTTTCCACACCCCACATCCTCTTCCGAGGAGAATGAGCACACCGTCTCTCCTGCATTTTGATTTCTTTCTTTTCTTTTCCGATTTTCCCCTAGCATATTTCTGTATCACATTGATCATATCATTTCGCTAGCATTGTCATGTTCAGCTTGGGGGGAATGGATTTGTTTGCATGTTTTCGCATGTCGTTGTTGTGTGTCTGTGTCTATGTGTTCTTTCGTCGTGTTTTATATCTTTTATTTGAGTGTTTCTTTTTCTTTATTTTTTAGTTTCGTTCATGTGTTTTTCATTTTTTTCACTTTTTGTGTCGGTGCGCACCCCCCCCATTTTCTTTGCCCTCCCGTATAAACTATTATTGCATTGAGGGCAATGAAAGTTTCAGCTTTGGGGAGTCACACTTCGTGCGTCATTTGTGTCGTTTTTCTTCGTTTTTGAGTCATTTTCCATCGTGGTTTTCTTTTTCTTCTCATCTCTCTCTCTCTCTCTCTCTCTCTCTCTCTCTCTCTCTCTCTCTCTCTCTCTCTCTCTCTCTCTCTCCAAGAGATGACCCCTTATGATGAATTGCCACTGAAACACACACACACACACACACACACACACACACACACACACACACACACACACACTTAGCATAGCTACGATGATCACTTTCACTAACCCTAGGAAGCCGAGTCCTATTGCATTTCATGCTTTGTGGGTTCACTATGCTTCTATGTGAGTCGTGTGTCGTGACTAGCTTATTGTGTGCTTCTACTTTGTGATGTTGATTTATATACCTATCCTTGGTTGACCCCTAGATTATCATGCTTCGATTTGAATATGCGGTATTTGCTTCTACTGTCTGCTTCTATATGCGTGTTATATGTTTATATCGTATGTTTCAATTCGCATGTGTCGGGATTCCACAAACAAGGACTAGGATAACCCATTTAGCCTATGCTCTGATTAGCAAGAAATATCTTCTTTGTCCAAGTGTTTAGAATCCGATTTCATTTTTATTTTACTTGGTGCAAATCCCCTCGTCGTGTACTGTTCTCCCACTTGGGAGAGTACACATGTATATATCCCAATATCCAAAAATCCAAAAAAAGAAAGAAAAGAAAAACCCAAAAAAGAAAAGAAAAGAGAAAAGAAAAAAATATGTATAGCCAAAAAAATTTAACTACCAAAAACCCAAAAAATTCCCGTGTGAATATTTTTCCTATCTTCCGAGAATAAAGGGAAGACGAGAATTTGCACCGAGTGTTCTACTCCACACCTTCTCAACCTCCATCGTTTTCGAAAACACTTGGCATATGGACCTTCTAGCGATTATCTAGGCTATAGTGTGGTGATTTCCTTGTCCCTAGCTGTGGAATCCCCGATGCATGATACGCTTCTATTCTTATACTCTTCTCATGCATGCTTGAGCTAATATTCGCCGCAATTTCAAAATGAATTGATATTTGGGTCTTTCTTTGGGTATGTGTATATGGAGCCTTATTACACAATGAAGATAGCGACACCGTCTGCTAGCACACGACCACACTCACTCACGCTTCACTGCGTGGGCCCATGACACTTGTTTGGACTCACATTCCTTGGTTTAGTGTTGTGTTTTGTCGTATGCTTGCTTAGTGTGGCGTGTTTGATTTTGTTGGCCCTGACGGGCGATTTAGGATTCAGAGTTCTCTTTTTCTCTCTTTCTCTCTATTTTCTCCCTCCGAGCTCTTACTCTCACTCGTCTTCCTCGAGGACGAAGAGAGTTCAGCTTGGGGGATTTTGACGTGCGTTTATATTTCATATATTTCCGCACGTTTTCTTCAGTGTTTTTCCATTATTTACCGCCGTCTTGTATTTGTTTTCTCATGTTTTCTTGTTTTCTTTCACTTTTCCGTGTTTTTGGTATTTTGCAGGAATTTCTAGCATTTGGGACATAAAACGACGATATCATGAGTCCCCGGAGCAACGGGAGGAGTCACACGTGATCCAGAGGGTCAAACGACGAAGATCGCATCTTTCAGCCCCTCACCCGACCGGTTGGTCACTTCCAACCGATCGAGTGATGCACGCGTGCATCACCCAGGCACAAGTTGGTGCGGCCAAGAAGTCACCGACCGGTTCGCCGACCGGTTCATCCCAACAGAGTTCTCGGGAATTTGGAGCTTAATTCCAACCGATCGGGTGATATCTCACCCGATCGGTTCATCTGAAGCTGAAGTTTCCCAAACGACGACCCGGTCACGCCACCCGCTCTCCTCAGTGATCGGTTGAAGCTCCCGAAGTCCGATGGCTAAAGCAACAAGCGGCTCACCCGATCGGTTGATGTTTCAACCGATCGGGTGGCCTTTTCTTCCGCTTTTGCACGCTGCTGATGCACTCATTGAAGATTTGCTATCATTCCAGAGGGATTTTGGGTGTTCTCTTATTTTTCTAGCGTCGGCATCGTCGTTAGCTTTCCAACGATAGGTTGCATGCCCAAATCCGATTTTTCTACATTTTTCTGGAATTTTCGGAGCGCAGCTGTGTGCTGAAATTGGCAGCAGTCTGAATTTTCATTTCACCCGATCGGGTGAGTTTCCACTCGACCGGGTGAGATCTTTTTCTGCGTTTCTGTGCTCTCTGTTTATTACACCCGATCAGGTGAACTTCCACCCGATCGGGTGGGCCTGTTTTAGCAGATTTGAGTGGGTTTTGGACCCGAACCGGTGGGGTTTTGAGGGGCTTTTAAATACATGTTTGGGGCACGACTTAGGGAGATCTTCCACTATTTTTTCAGCAACTTTTCCTCCCCTTTCTTGGGAGTTTTAGACTAGGTTAGATTAGGTTTTCTATTGTAATAAATCTTGTATTGGATTGAAGATTCAAACTCAAGATAAGTATTTTCTTCTCTCATTTTCCATTGTTTTGTGTTATTTTCTTTGTTGCTTGATGGTGAATGTTTGTTTGTCATTATTATTGCTTTCTATCATGTTCTTCACCATCGAGTAGTGTTTGATGAACCCTAATACGGGTTAGGGTAGGATTGATGCTTGGAAATTTACATTTGACTTGATTGCATGGTATGTGTTCGATGAAATGTGTCAATGGAGATTTCTAGCAATCTGAGTCCAATTCGTATGGCAACACAATAGTTGTGTTGGGGATTGGGGTCTGGTGTCTTGTCCAGTCAAGATCTGCTTCTATGTATTGCTAGAAATCACATTCGACCTATTTGGCCATTAGGGTTACGCGAGGGTGTTTCATTGTCATTGGCGGGAGAAAGACCGCCTCTGACCGTCGGGCCAAGGGGGAATAAACTTGGCGGTTGACTCCCTAGCCATAGATCACGCCCCTAGCGTAGACATCGAGTCCTCGCGCATGGGAACGACTTGGACAAAGTGTTGGGAGTTATCATTGTGGCCTTAATGCTCCCGATTGCGGAAGGTGTTAATGGACATTGGAATGCCCACCGTCTGAAACCGAGTAGGCCTAGCGTACTAGGCACCGACCGGAATATCGGGCCATGGACGCTAGGTACCATATTTTGGGGTAATGTCTCACCCTAGGTCAAGTCAAATGCCAAGTGTCATGAATGCTATAGCCCGTGTTAGCGGGGATTCTTTTCGTGTCCTTTTCATTTCATTCTTTTATTTCTACACTTCCACCCGCATTGTTCGCGTAGCTAGCACACAACCTAGGCGAGACTAGTAGCCATTTAAGCCATCCACCTCCCTGAGTTCGATAAACCCGTACCCTACATTAACCGTGCACTTGCGGTAAAACGACACAGCGCCCAAACCGTAAACGGGACGCCGGTCATATTCAGAGACGTGAATAGCAATATCAAACGCAAAGTCGTCATCAATGACAGTGCTTTTTTTGTCCAATACCTCCCCAGTGATCACTTCAATAACTGTCATTTAGTTAGCTAGTTCTCATCCAAATTGTGACACATAAGCCCCCACTTGTCATATGGTTGTTAATTTGCATGGTGATTAAGATTAGAAATTAAAGGGAAAAATAAAAAGGGAAGAAAAAGAAAAGTCTAATTTTTTCATCTCTCCCTCTCTCTCCCCTCTCTTTAGGCCAACAACGCCGTGATCCTCCCGTGCTCCTCCTTTACTGAACCACATAAACCCCCAAACCTCCCCTTTCTCCTCCTCCTTTAGGCCAAATAACCACCCCATCTTCTTTTCGATTGAAGAAGAATGGGATCTAGGAGAAGGAAGCTAGACTT
>CM061139.1:57617851-57740071 GCA_030789695.1 Scilla litardierei
TTTCAGGCAAGGAATGAGACTTTAGTTACTGCTTTTATACTTTTCTAGAAATGATGCTAGAACTGCTAGATTTATTTCCGCAAAATACTTGAAAATGATCACATGTTACTTTCTGCTCGAACCCACTTTTAAGATGCAACTTGAACCTCACATGCTAAATTAATAAGCCGGACATTATAATTGTGTGGATCTTTGTAGAAGATCACAGGCGTGGGCCTCTCCTATACGGAGGTTGGCACTACTCTTGTGGAGCGTCTGCTGGCTAGCCCAGAGATAGCTCGCTTACGGATAGTTAATCGATGACGGGGGTGACCATTGAGAACTGGTGCTCCCCAGCTTTGGCTCACCCGTGACTGGTGCACTCCGGTATGATACGTAGTATCATTCATGATTAATGATTTGTTTCGGATCGACGACGGGGGTGACCATTGAGAACTGGTGCTCCCCAGCTTTGGCTCACCCGTGACTGGTGCGCTCCGGTATGATACGCAGTATCATTCGTGATCCTTGTCTTGTCTCGTGTCTAGATGGAGCGTTTGTTGGCTCGTGTCCATAACACAAACGACTCGCGGGTGGGGTAGGACAAAAGAGTCTAGCTGGGCCTGGGGGGTAGCTCCCCTCCGCCTACGCAGCTTGAGTCCTTAGGGTTTATCTTTGTATCGCAGTTGGTGCACTCCTGCCTGCTTCGCAGGGATGCATTTCGGTCGTTTGACCTTTTCTAGACTTGGACAATCTGACCAGATGGACACCCCTGGCAGATTGATAGAACTACATGAACAACTCTTAGACGATCTGACTAGATGGACACCCCTAGCAGATCGATTAGAACAACCCTTACTTATTTCCTGTTTTCTAGAACTCCTGTGTAGGTTGTCATTTAAATTCCATATAGAACTGCTAGAATTGTATAACTGCTTTAATTATGGTCTCATTAGTTCGTTGCTGACATGTGTTTTGCACATGTCACAGACTTGACTGAGCTGGCATCTCCTGAGGATCCCAGCAGACTCTTCACTTTTTAGTTGTCCCTGGTACGTGCAGTTTTAGCTTCTATGTTAAACTCTTTGTTGGTTACCTTCTGCTTTGAATAGTATTTTATATTACTGTTTGACTATTGTTTCATGCTAAACCATTCGATCGGACTTTCTCCTCCGCATCATAACTTGCCTAGACGCTTATTGGACCCCGAGCCTCAACGGCTCGAGTCCATGCGGGCTGGCCATGTCTCGCTTCCCAAATCTTTTGGGAAGCGGGGCGTGACAAAGGCTGCATTTTTGAAAGACTTATCAGCTTTATACCCCTGACGTACAAGCTCAGCAAGGAATGGAATGAGGGTTTCATCGTAAGCATTCGTCCAAAGTTTTTTTTGTTGTGTTGACGATGAAGGCTGCTTCGACTTCTTTCGGGGGCTTGAAACAGACCCATCTGCATCTTCGCTACGTCGGCTCGACTTCCTAGAAGCGTCACTGACGGGGGTTTGTTCATTGCCACTAGGTGGCGTAGGGATAGCGAATGCAGGTGGGGAAGCTGGGCTTCTGTACGCGGTTTGCTCTCCCCTTGCAGCCTATTCATAAACCCCATTCCAGGCGGCGATGGCATCTGCATTGGCATTTGCATAGGAATGTTGAAATTTGGATATTGTGGATATCCCATTCCATGCCCACCTGATGGGTACACAAGCCCACCTACTTGGAAGCCATGCATGTGATAGGGCATCGTTTGCATCCTCTTGGGAATAGGTCGGTTAACAATTGGGTCAACCATTCTGTCAGCTTCTACCCATTGTGTCACATATACAATATCATAGCTGGGGAGCATGGGATCACGCCCAGGCCGGTTTGGGTCACCCCCCTGACCAGCATTTGAAGAGCCTTCCATCCCTACAACATAATCAAATTAAATTGAAAATGCAACGTTGTGGCTATAAACATCCAACCTACCTATAACATGAACCTATACTGCATTCGAATATAAAATTGCATAAGTGTAAAGCAAATAGTGGGTAAGCAAATGCATGAAATTTTTTGGAAAACTCAACAAAGCAACGCTAATGCAATATGTCTGATAAAATAAATAAAATGTTCACTCATAGGAGGCAATAATATACGCCGACCCCCTCATAGCCCATGCTCTATAGTGTTCCCGTTATTATTTTTGTTACAGAAGTCCACCAACATATCCCAAGCAATCTGCTCCCTACGCATTTTCCATTGATCACGTTGTTCGGTTTGTTCACGAACGGGCACCTGTTGGGACAGATCCATAACATCATCATCAAGCTCATCGATACCATCTACAACCTCCTCAACCCCATCTCCATCTTCAGTTAGATGGGGGTCATGCGGATCTTCTATTTGGATGTAATTATGCAAAACACTGCAAGCAAGTACGATTTCGACCTGACGTTTGAATGTGTAGTGAGGCTTGGCTGTCATTATTTTAAACTTGTTCTTTAGGATACCAAATGTCGACTCGATCTTTGATCGTAAGGTAGAATGGCGTAGGTTGAATAGCTCTCTTTGGTTCCTAGGAACCCGATCAGTATGGTCCTTCAAATGGTATCTAACTCCCCGGTATGGAGATATGAACTATGGCATTGTTGTATACCCAGCATCGCAAAGGTAATATTTACCTGCATTCGAAAACATAACCCAATTAATGACCCGACGATCTATGAGAGAAGTATTTCGTATGTTAATGTAAATTTATACCGATTACCTTCATACACTCGCAGCCCCAGGGGGGGTGGTTTAGACAATGCATCTTTCAGGACCGTAAAATCATTTGCGGATCCTACCCACCCGGCCAGTACGTATGTGAATCTTTTATTTGGAGTAACAGCTGCTAGCACATTTTGTCCTTTACGACCTCTAAAGCGGGATACGAGGCTGGGAGCATGGTGTCACGACCCGCTTCCCTAAAATGGAGGCGAGACGTGAGAAGGTCCGCTCAGACGTGGAGCTGTGAAGCTGCACGCCTGATAAGCGTCAATTTAGTATAAGCAGGTCACTGTAATCGCAAAAGGAACAACAACAACAATAATAATAAAGAGACGGATATGAAATACCAATCCTTAAGTTTGTCCACAAAAATATTCAACATCACAGAAAAGCCACCAGGCTAACAGGAAAGAGTCTAAGGCCCAGAACAAGGCCAAACAAAAGCAACACAAACATAACAGAGTATCAAACTAGGTGCCACGCACCGACAATTAAGCAGCCTAACAAAAGCTAAACGAAGACACTAAGACTGATCCCCAGTGTCAACGTAGTCCTCGATCAACGCGGGTTCTGACTCAGCGTCAGCGAACACCACGTCCTCAGCAAGTAACTCGGGCTCGGGCTCTAACATGTGTCACCCAAAAGAGAAAAGGGGCACATGTCAGCAAGTCGAAAGACTTGCGCAAGGAAACGGAAAGAAAGGTAAACTAGCAACCTAGCAGATAAAGTATGGTGCATGGCAAGTAAAGTAAGGTGGTAACAAGTAAGTAAAGGAGAGTACAAGTGGCAAGTGGTTGTTGTGACATGTAATGTCAAGTAATAAGTACAAGTACAAGGGATCACTCAACGAGTGCCCTATTGCCAGCAGGCTGTGTTCAAGTATCAAGTACAAGGGACCACTCAATGAGTGCCCTATTGCCCGCAGGCCGTGTTGAGCTCGTCTTCTGGAACACGAGCCAGAAAGTGAAATTGGCATAGGATTGTGCCCACGCAAGGTGGGTGCCTAGCCGGAACAAATAGTACAAGTCTGTAGCAAAGTTACGCATTCACGATGAGTATTCAAGCATGCAATGACATGAGCAGTTAATATGCATACCGTTAATCGTATTTAAACGTGACAGGCAAAATGCTATGACATGAACATATTCGCGTACCGTTAATTTAAATTAAACATGGCAGTTAAAATGCAATAGCAGTTAAGGATGCATGGATGACATGAACAGTTATTTCGCGTACCGTTAAGGGAAAGTAAACGTGACATACAAGCATGATGAGGGTGACGGACCAAGCTTCGTTGTCAAGCTAGGTCAATGGCGTCTAAACGGCTATCCTTTCACCGTCTAGTCTCTTTTATGCTAAAGCAAGGTAAATGGCCTAAGACATGGCCCAAATCAAGAGATGCAAGTTTCACTTGCCTGATACCGGGATTGACGAGCACTGAAGATCGTCACACAAGCTAACTACGGAATGGATCACTGTTATGGCAAAACAATTATTAGCACAATGATCCTAAATAGGTTTCTTATTAGAACCCTAATCATCTAACAATCCATTTTATTAGGGTTTCACAATGTCAATGTGGGTTATGCTAAGATTAAAGGAATCGAGTATTACCGCGTAGGGAACGGGAGAATAATGCCGAGCAACCACGGCGACGGAAGAAACGCTCCGGGGAACCTAGGGTTCAGATCTGGAAATGATTGGAGAAGTTTGGAGAAATAGGGTTTTGGGGGATTTTGGGGATTTGATGGAGATTTGGGGAAGATGAGAGGTGGAATGAGTTGAGGGAGGGTTTGGATGATGGAGGATGAGCTTGGGATGAAGGATCAATGGCTTGAGGAAGATGGGGGCTCAATGGGGGAGAAATTAGGGTTTTAGGTCGTGATGGAGGAGAAGAAAACGTTTGGAGGGGTATTTATAGAGTTTGGTGGCGGCTAGGGCAAAACTAGGGTTTCCTGCACTGCTTAGTCGGTCAAAGACCAACTGCTGACCGACTAGTTTGAGAACTAGTCGGTCGGTAGACCAACGCAGACCGACTAAGTGTAAACAATAACTCCAGTCGAAAACCTAAACCAAGAGTTAGTCGGTCCAAGAACTACTACTGACCGACTAGTTTGACATCTAGTCGGTCGATGAACGTTCTTAGACCGACTAAGAGTAAACAGTAACTAGTGTCAAAAATAGTTGATGAGTTAGTCGGTTAAAGAAGCATTGCCGACCGACTAGTTTGCAACCTAGTCGGTCAACCAACGTTCTTAGACCGACTAATGATAAACAGTAACTCCAGAATAATTTAGAAAGCCAACTAGTCGGTTCAAGAAGGTTTGCCGACCGACTGGATCGTCATCAGTCGGTCGATGGCCCTTCTTACACCGGCTAATTAGCACCAAAAGTTCCGATGCGGAGCGCGGAGCCCCGGGATCGATTCCTAAGACTCCTAGGCTTGATCTAATAGTAAGATACGACCGTTATGGAGCCCGTCATGAATGACTTACTCCGAAATCGACGATCCTAAGGAAGAAACGAGAAAACACGACGAAACGATCGAAAATGAAAGTTACGGAGACGAAAACCACACATGAGGAGAAAATCCACCAAAACATATATTATAATATAATAAATCCAGATACATGAAAACCAGTCGTTACACATGGCATCTATGTGAGTCCCATCAATGAGACCAATGCAGTCATACAACGTAATCAATGAGCCCAATTTTCAATCATCACGACGATACTTATTAGACTTAGTCATATACAGGTAAGCACACATACCTTGAAAAATGGGAACCAATTGGGGTTATTGACTATCTCTGGTGGCGTCTCATTAGCAGCTTGCTTCATGTACATATCCCGAATTGCACACACTACCCCCATAACTTTGTTAAAATACCTGCTCACTATCCCCCCTCCCCTAATAAAATCCACTTGCATTACCCTATTCTTGGACTTGTGACCTACAATATGCAGGAACATGGCCAACTGCTCCTCGATGGATACCTGTATACTGTCCTTGAGAAGATCTCGCTGACGCATTATTGCTGCAAGATTCATGAAAGCATGTCTTCGCATCCGTAAGTAGTCCAAACAGCTACTTTCAGACCCCCACAGAATTCTCCGCATGTGGGATTTCTATGCAGATCCCGCATAGCAGAGGGCTCTCTTGGTATAGGTACAGCCCTAGCATTTGCGTGAAGTTGTAAAGCTACTACGCCAAACGATATTGCAGCCGCTGCAGCGGTACATAACTTACAGTCCATATGGGCTCCTTGTGTATCCATGTCACCCTTAATTTAATAACACATATATTTAATGTTATTTATATACAGAACATAATACATATGAGTAACACAGTTCAGATAAAATTGGGCATATCCAAATCACTAGCCCTCAGACATAATGTGTATTCATAGTCACACACGCGGTTGCTTTGCCGTTGCTCCTACAGTGTCACCCCATAAAATGCACCATAAAATCTGATACACTGATCCCAAAAAGAAAACCACATAAACAAAAAATTACTCACGGAGCCATAAAACCACAAAAATGTGATTCAACTCACCAAAAAATATCACCTGTAATAACACAAAAACAAAGGACCCAACATTTTTGTTATTAGGAACAGCATAAGATACAATGAGCCAAAAAGAAAACCAAATAAAACCCTAAACCAAAAGGTTAAAAATTTGCAACATACGATACTAAGGGCTTGTTCCATTGTGGGTTCTTTTGTTGATGTGGTCCCAGAAAGTTAAAAATTTGCAATTTCCCCACCCCTTACATCCAACCTGCAACAAGGAGCCTTGACCCAAAAATCTGATACCCTAAACCAAAATTTACCAACTCATAAACCCAAACTGCTATCTGTAGCAATGCCACAAAAATATGAATACATGACCCAAAAAATTGATACAATGTTCCAAAATTAACATCCAAATAATAAAAAAAGACAACCTGGAGCAATGCCCCTTAAATGTGATTCCATGATCCAAAATTAACACACAGAGAAACACAAAATGCAGCCTGGTGCAAAGCACCAAAAATCTGAATCCATGAACCAAAATTAATAACCACATAAATACAAAAAACATCCTGGAGCAAAGCCCCAAAAATCTGATTTAAGTATCCAAAAGTAACCTCCCCATAAACACAAATGGAACATGGAGCAATGCCCCTAACAACTGATTCAAATATCCAAAATTAATAACCCCTTATACACAAACTGCAAACTGGAGCAAAGCCCCAAAAATCTTATTCCATTATCCAAAATTAACCTCCACATAAACACAAATGCAACATGGAGCAATGACCACAAAACTGTTACAAATATCTAAAATTAACAGCCCCTTATACACAAAAAACATCCTGGAGCAAAGCCCCAAAATTCTGATTAAATTATCCAAAAGTAACCTCCACTTAAACACAAATGCAACATGGAGCAATGCCCCAAAAACTGATTCACATATCCAAAATTAACGCCCCCTTATACACAAACTGCAAACTGGAGGAAAGCCACAAAAATCTGATTCCATTATCCAAAATTACCAACAACATAATACAAAATCCTTGTCTTCACCAATGCACCAAATCTCTGATACCATGAACCAAAAAATGCAGAAGCAATGACTCAAAAATCTGATTCCATTATCCAAAATTTACAACAACATACACACAAATTTGCTTCCTAGAGCAATGCCCCAAAAATCTGAATACATTATCCAAAATTACCAACCCCATAAACACAAAATCCATCATGGAGCAATGCAACATAAATCTGATACCATGAACAAAAATGCAGGAGCAAAGCCCCAAAAAACTGAGATCATGATCCAAAATAAACAACCATATAACCACATCATAAACTCATTGAAAAATTAAGAATATATATTTAATACTTAACACAAATAACATCATAAACTTTCAGATTAATGGGGATCAGACATGGCACGATTCAAACTGGGGCTTCAAGGGAACAATCGTAGCAAGCCATCCACCGTGTACGAATGTCATTCGGTCCTACTTTTTTTTATCATCATTGGGCTTTTTTAGAAAGCACAATTCTTTGCATTCTTAAGACATATAAATCATCATACAAAGATATCATGCAACAAAATAACCACATTTTCACAATAATATCCTCATATGCCCTAGGGGGCCCAAGTTTGAAACCCTAGCCCCATTCACAAACCAACAACAATGTACCAAGGCAAGAAAACCCATGCAGCAAAGTTCATCGCATATAGGCACAAATGGCAGGATCAAAGGTAAGAAAAAAGTAATTTTGAGTTGAAAATATACCTCCACGCTAATATCGCAGTAATACTAGGGTAAAGCTCACCGATAAGGCCGATTGCCTTATTCCAGTCCCTCGCAGCCAATCAAGGCACACACGAGTTGGTGCAGCCACCAACGAGCAAATTGGGAAAAAATCGAAGCTAGGGTTCTGCTCAGAGCGTTGGAAATCCGACCAAGCTCGGCATACCCCCTTCACCACCGACCAAAAAATGCAGAAGGAGCAATCGACTCTAGTGTTCTTTTCCGATACAAACCCGCCGCCGTAGCTAGGGTTCAATCCGCCACCAACTGAAACCCGCGGGAAGAAGAAGAGAGGAGGGGTGAGCACAGCGGGTGTGGCCCGTTTTACTCAGAAATATGGCGAAATCGCCGTGAAACCCGGCGATTCCAAGCTGGGAATCTGGGTGTGCCACATAGGAGAGAGGAGAAGCGGAGAGGGGCGAGGAGCAGCGGCGCTGGAACACGCGAGAGAAAGCCCTAGGGGGATTCGGAGAAAAGAAACCCGAAGTGACCGCTGAATAGTGCACTTTTTGCACTTTCTCGCCCGATAGCAACCAAAAGAACCCGAATGGAACATGCCTTCATAAGAACAGGTCTCAATTATAAACACACTAGTCATACCCCGTGCCCGCGGGCACGGTTCATTTAAGATTTTTCCCCGCAAAATCTTTGTTCCCCTAAAAATTATTTCCACAACCAAAATTGCATGGAACAACAAATTAGCGTAAAAATATTTAGCGACATGGGCGCCTTCGGTGCGGAACAACAAATTCGATGCAGGCGCCTTCGACACGGAACAACAAATTCAACACGGGCGCCTTCGACACGAAACAACAAATTATCGTAAAAAATTTAGCGGGGCTCCTTTGGTGCGGGCGCCTTTGGGTACGGTTCATTTACGACCCCCCTCAAAACCCGTGCCCGTAAGGCACGATTCATTTAAAATATTCCCTCAAACTCTAAGTTTCCTAAAATTAAAGCACAATAATTATTATTTAGTTCTCATAAAAATTTTAGTTCCACCAAAATTTACTTTCCCCTGAGAATTTAGTTCCTCCCAAAAATTTTAGTTATCCCCAAAATTTAGTTTCCTTCTGATTTTTATTTGTGCCCTAAGTGGCATTGTTCATTTAAAATACTCCCCTTTCAAAATATTGGATTCAATAATTTTAAACGAACAACAATAATTATAGTTATATCATTAGAACAATACCAATATATTTAAAGATAGATCATTATAAAAATTTTAGATAGTTAAATTTATTTCAAAAATATTTTTTTGTTACTAATGTTATATGCAAAAGAAATCGATGTTGTTGTTGCGAGTTGTGGGTGTTTGGAAGTTTCTAAAGAATGTATCATCCATACTTTGATAATTATTAAAAGCATGTATTATCTACACTTTGTTCTTCAAAATTATATATGCATAAGATGATTGTATAGTGTTAGGATTTATTCTGTGGTCATTCTTGTATGCGTCTTGTCATATGTGGCCCTGGAGAATGTTGGATAGGTTGATGTCCCTGCCGTATGTAGAAGAGAATGTTGGATGCTTTGTTGAACAGGTTGTTGGGTCAGGATGTTCAACAAAATATGCTTGCCTGCTTATCTGGTGCTTTGGTGCTCAATAGTATGCGGAACTGGAGCCTGCGTATTCCGCTATTTTCTACCTTGCTATTCTTGCTGTTATGGTGGTTATTAACTGATTTATAGTTGATTGTGCATAATCTCTTGCGAATCGGTTGAAGAGAGATTTTCGGCAAATCAACATTCTTGCAACTGCCACTTTCGGATCTTTCGGGATATCTTTCTTGTTAAAGACGGTGCAGTTGTTACTGAAGATAGAATCGAATCTAGGTTTGATTACCGGCGTGCAGATTGAACCAAATATTACGGGGCGTGGCCTTTAAAAGGATGGCATGCTTTGGCGGCGTGGGTTAACACTTCAGTTTAAGAAGTTGAAGGATATTCTCCGGGAGGGAGGCCGACGGCTGCGACACGCAGGATCAAGGGAGTTGATCAAGTCGGTGGTGCAAGGGGAGCTTGCAGGCAAGGGGAGCTTGCCAAGAATACTTCACGGGGTTGATTGCGATCATCCCCTCACGGTTTGTTTTTTAAGGATGAGAGTGTTCTTCCTTATTAAAGCGTGAATTGTAGAATTTGTATTCTCCAATCTTTTTAGTGAAGTATTCAATTTTCTGGGCGTGGCCCCGCAGATGTAGGTGTGCGCACCGAACTGCGATACCAATTCTTGTGTGTCCTTGCATGTTGTGTGCTTTTACGCTGTTTGCTATATTCTTTACTGCGTACTGAATTTCATTTGGTATCAGAGCCCGTCATCTACAATACTTTGACCTTCTTTCAAAGTGGATGTGATCCTGTAGGTCAGTACGCTGATCATGAACACAAAAGAAGGTGCTTCGGTCACTCGTCCTCCTTTGCTTACTGGATCGAACTACACCTATTGGAAGTCTCGTATGCGAGCTTTTATCAAGTCCTTGGATGAAAAAGCTTGGGTTGCTACAGTTGAAGGATGGAATCCTCCGGTTGAAGTCAACAAAGAAGGAAAGGAGAGCTTCAAACCTGTGAGAGACTGGAATTCTGATGAAGAACGTGCTGCTTTAGGAAACTCTAAGGCGGTTAACGTCATCTTTACTGCCGTTGATGAAGAGCAGTTCAAGCTTATATCAACTTGTGAGCATGCTAAAGAAGCTTGGGACATTCTGCAAAACGTGCATGAAGGAACCAGCACTGTTAAGGCCTCAAAATTACAGATGCTTGCCAGCCAGTTTGAAAATCTAAGGATGAACGAAAACGAGACGGTTGCAGAGTTCAATGGAAGATTGAGGGATATTGCTAACCAGGCATTTCAACTGGGTAAGAAGTATTCACAAAAGAAGCTTGTTGAAAAAACTCTGAGGTCCCTGCCAGATAAATTTTCAGCAAAGATTGCAGCTATAGAGGAGGTAAGGAACACATCGACCATGAGATTGGACGAACTCATGGGATCCCTACAGACCTATGAGATGAATCTCAAACAAAACAAAAAGGAGAAGGGTGTTGCCTTGAAGATTGAAGCCAGTGAACCATCAAAATCTGATGATGAGACAGAACTCGAAGATGATATCGCGCTTCTCGCCAAAAACTTTAGCAAGATGATGAGAAAGATCAGCAATAAAGGTCAGAATTTTAAAGCTACCAATAAAAAGGTGCGGACAGGACCTCCTGCAGGTGAAAGGAATGCTGGTCGCCCTATACAAAGGTATGAGTCTAAAAACAAAGGAAAGGGAATACAGTGTAGAGAATGTGAAGGGTTCGGACATATACATGCAGAGTGTGCAAACACTCTAAAGAAGCAAAAAGGGAAATCTCTCGCCAGCACTTGGAGCGATGAAGACTCTGGAGGTAGCGAGGAAGATGAAGACATAACCAGTAATTATGTGGCGTTCACAGCTATTCTAAATGACAAATCTGAAGGCAAGTTCGCCAGCCTTGTTGAACATAATGTTGCAACATGTGCTGCAACATCGAAGCACAAGGGAGAACATGTTGTACAAAATGTTACAACAAACAAAGCTGATTCTGACAGTGAAGCTGAATCAGAAGTTGGGAGTGAAGAAGATATTGATGATGAGGAAATTCGCATAGCCTATCAAACTATGTTCTACAAATGGATGGAAATTTGTGAAGCCAACAAGAAATTGAAAGATGAATGCTCTAAGTTAAGGAGTGAGAAGAATACATATCAAGTCAAACTTCTGAAGACTGAAGCAAGTCTCCGAAACTGTGAGAGAGACATGAAGAGAGCCATAATGAGAGCTGAGAAGGCAGAAAGCACTGTTAACAGATGGAACTCTGGAAAAACCAAACTCAATGACATCCTCAACATGGGAAAAGTTGCTGGAGATCGAACTGGAGTTGGGTACAACGGAGGAAGCAATTTTCACACTCCTAAGACCAGGAGTAGTCTCAATGCTAAGGAACATGTTAAATGGAGTCCACATGATGAGGTCAAGCCACGAGGAAAGAACAGAAGAGGTCCTACTCCTAGGCAGCTTATATGCGGTTACTGTAAACAAATAGGACATAATGATTGGAGGTGTTTCAGGCGCATGAAGCATGTGAGTGAAGGAAGAAATATTGTTCATCCACAGCAACAGACAAGCATGAAATGGATTAAGAAGTCGGAACTGTTCAGTATGGTTGCATACACTTCTTTAGCTACCTTTGCAGAAAATCAGTGGTACTTTGACAGTGGGTGCTCTCGGCACATGACAGGGAACAAGGGACTTCTGTCTGAGTACATTGCTGGAAATAAAGGTCATGTCACCTTTGGGGATGGACAGAGAAGCAAAGTTATTGGGAAAGGTAGTCTGAATATGACATAAACTCTGAAATTGAAAGAAGTGATGCATGTTGAAAATCTAAAGGCTAATCTCATCAGTATAAGTCAGTTGTGCGATCAAGGGCTGCTGGTTCGGTTCAACAAAAATGAATGTCTTGTGTTTAATGGTGATAAAGTATGTATTCTTTCTGGAAAAAGATCCAGTGACAACTGCTACCTGTTGCAAGAACCTGACAGATGTCTGAGTATCACCACAGATGCTTCTGAACAATGGCATCAGAAATTAGGCCATGTTAACTTCAAGACCTTAATGAAAATCTCCAAAGCAAGAGCTGTCCGAGGAATGCCTACGTTAATCAAGAAGAAAGAAGGAGTGTGCGAAGCTTGCCAACTGGGGAAGCAGAAGAAAATTAGTCACAAACAAATTCAGAATATCACAACATCAAAAACTCTGGAGCTACTGCATATGGATCTGATTGGACCCACTTCAGAAACAAGTGTCGGAGGTAAGAAGTACATCTTTGTTTGTGTTGATGATTTTTCACGCTTCACCTGGGTGGATTTTCTGAAGGAAAAATCAGACACTTTTAATGCTTTCAAAAACCTGTGTACTCGTCTGCAAGTAGAAAGAGGAGACAACATAGGGAAAGTCATTCGAATCCGTAGTGATCACGGAAAAGAGTTTGAGAATCACTCATTCTCTGAATTCTGTGAGGCACAAGGTATAGGACATGAATTCTCGGCTCCTAAGACTCCTCAGCAAAACGGAGTTGTCGAAAGGAAGAATCGAACTCTTCAGGAAATGGCTCGTGTTATGCTGAATGCCCGAAAAGTGAATACTAAGTGGTGGGCTGAAGCGATTAATACTGCATGTTACACCATCAACAGGGTTTATCTTCGACCACAGACTGAGAAAACTCCATATGAAATATGGAAAGGTCGAAAGCCTGATGTCTCCTACTTTCATATTTTTGGAAGCAAGTGCTACATCCTGCAAGATCGAACACCAAGACGGAAATTCGACACCAAGAGTGACAAAGGAATTTTCTTGGGATATTCTACAAGGAGTCGTGCGTTCCGAGTGCTGAATGAACGAACAGATGTCATGATGGAATCCATCAACGTTGTGGTTGATGATTTTGATCAGGGAGAATCTATTCTGACCGGTGAGAAAGGAGGTCAAGAAGACATAAATGAAGATGATGTTCGTGTTGAAAGTGATGTTGCAACAAACAAGACCAAACAGAACCATGTTGAACAAATTGTTGCAACACAGGATACTGCCAACATGGAGTCAACTCAAGTAGAAGCTGAAAATGCTCAAGATGCTGAGGGAATTACAAAGATCATACGAGATCATCCGCCGGAGCTAATCATTGGTGACGTTCACGACAGTCGTCGCACCAGAGGTACTAGTCGTGTTAATAACAGAGATCTGGCTGGGTATGCTTGCTTTCTTTCTACTATCGAACCCAAAAATGTGAAGGAAGCAATTGGTGATGATTTCTGGGTCTCGGCTATGCAAGAGGAACTAAACCAATTCCAACGAAATGACGTTTGGAGTCTTGTGGAGAGACCAAAAGGAACTAATGTCATCGGGACAAAGTGGATATTCAAAAATAAGACAGATGAGAAGGGAAATGTCACTCGGAATAAAGCCCGGCTTGTTGCTCAAGGGTATACCCAAGTGGAAGGCATTGACTTCGATGAGACATTCGCCCCTGTAGCACGGTTGGAATCTGTTAGACTGTTACTTGCGGTTGCCTGTAGCTTAAACTTCAAACTGCATCAAATGGACGTGAAAAGTGCCTTTCTAAACGGGTTGTTGAATGAAGAAGTGTATGTTGAACAACCCAAAGGCTTTGCTGATCCGTTTCTTCCGAATCATGTGTACAAGCTGAAGAAGGCGTTGTATGGGCTGAAGCAAGCTCCAAGGGCCTGGTATGAGAGATTGACCACGTATCTTCTCAAAAAGGGATATGAAAGAGGAGGAGCTGATAAGACCTTATTTGTTCAAAGGACAAGATCAAGTGTGATGATTGCCCAGATCTATGTTGACGACATAGTCTTCGGCTCAACATCACAACAACTTGTGCATGAGTTTATTAATCTCATGCAAAGGGAGTTTGAAATGAGCATGGTAGGTGAGTTGAATGTATTTCTTGGGCTCCAAGTTAAACAGTGTCAGGATGGTCTATTCATCTCGCAGAGCAAGTATGCTAGAAATCTTGTCAAGAGATTTGGTTTAGAAAGTGCCAGACATGTTAGGACTCCCATGAGCACATCTGAAAAACTCTCTAAGGATGAAGGAGGAAGAGATGTTGAAGTTACTCTCTACAGAAGCATGATAGGTAGCTTGTTATATTTAACAGCTAGCCGACCGGATATCAGCTTTAGTGTTGGAGTCTGTGCTCGTTATCAAGCAAGCCCTAAGGAATCTCATATTACTGCTGTAAAGAGGATTATTAGGTATATCAGCGGAACAGCAGACTATGGTATATGGTATACAAAGGATACAAATACTCTTGTCTCAGGATACAGCGATGCTGACTGGGCAGGAAATACAGATGATCGGAAAAGCACCACCGGAGGATGTTTTTATGTGGGGAACAACCTGGTGTCATGGTATAGTAAAAAACAGAACTCCATATCGTTATCCACAGCTGAGGCTGAGTATATTGCAGCGGGAAGTTGTTGTACACAACTGCTATGGTTGAAGCAAATGCTGATAGACTATGGACTGGAACAACGAACTATGACCATTTTGTGTGACAACCAGAGTGCTATAAATATCTCCAAAAACCCTGTCCAGCATTCCAGAACAAAACACATCGACATCCGACATCACTTTATTAGAGAGCTGGTTGAGAAGAAATCCCTAGTTATGGAGTATGTTGCTACAGCTAATCAACTAGCAGATATTTTTACAAAGGCTCTTGATTCAGCCAGATTTGAGGAATTGCGGCAAGCCCTAGGGCTGTGTCGTATCTAATGTTGCCCCCTGTGTTGTGTAGTTTGTTGCAACAGCTTGTTGCAACACTATGAGGGTCTTTCAATCTCTGCTGACGGGTCGGTTTTTGTTCTCTTTTATTTTCTTACCCATTATTATTACCCTCTACTTCTTTTCGTTCCCAAGGCGCATTTTTGCTTTTTCCTCAACTCAAATTGTTCTCCAAGATTCTCCATTTCCCGCATCTAGGGTTCTTGAAATTGGCTTGGTTGAAGTGTCTCTCAGTTTATCTACCATGACTAGAAATCAGTCGGGAGAGTCATCTCTGCCCCCTCGTCGGTCTTCTCGACGAACAACTTCCGCTCGGAAAAGTGCTCCGCCTTCCTCGTCTTCTTCGGTTAAACGTAAAGGGGTGTTTCCTCGTCCTGTGCAAAGATCCTCCAGTGGTAATCCCTCTCCATCTCTCTCCCCTTCCTCGGTTGGTGGCATGCATTCTTCTAAAGCCTCTAATTTAGAGTTGGTGAACTTTTCCCCAATTCTTGAATTCCCCCTTCCCAAAATTTCCGAGGATGATGATGTGTATGATGATGATGAAAGTTTTCCTGATCCGGTCTCCATTCAAGACTGGTTCTGGTATTTGCGAAGAACAGGAAAAGAATTGGATCTCTCTTATGTGGATGTATCTCATATTCATTTTAAAGGTTTGATGCGTAAGAAGATTTTGGGGAAAGTTATGAGTGTGAGAGTTCCTCGAGATAGAAAAGTTGTCATTCGCACCTGGAACCCGACATCTTTTGTTAAAATCTCTGAAGTTGATGTGATAGACATCTCTAATTCTGAAGACTCCCCAGTGTTTGCTGATTTGCCTACGTCGAGAGGGACTTCAGGAGCGTCATCGGCTAATGTGTTCTCTGAGAACTCTTTTGTGCAAAGTGATGAAAAGATGAACAAGGATGTTGAAATGGAAGCTGATGTTGATGCTGATACTGTGCCTACTATGCCATCTCAGGAAGAGACCTCTGTCCCTCTGTCTCCCAGATGTGAAGATGATGAGACCGCTCAAAATATGGCTAATGTCAATAATCTTGATTCAAATGAAGGTGCTCAGCCTGTATCGTCTGACTTCTCTCAGCAAGTGCCTGAGACTGAAAGATAACCCAAGGATGATGTCTGTGTCCAAGGAGCATGCCTTGACTACTCCTCCTCTGTGGGTCAAACTGTGTCGAGTGGAGTTGCGGATCCTGCTGGTGGTGGTTCTGAAAATAGGCAGTCTTTCAAAGATGCTGTGGGGTCGGTTCCTGATTCTATGAATCTAGACATTTCAAGAGAACCCCTGACTGGCCAAGATGTGGATCTTCCCTCAGTTCTGCCAGAAACTGAGACTGTGCAAGTTGGTCAAGATGATGATGTTGTTGGTGTTGAGACTCTGACAGGTTCTGCTGATCGTTGTGGCATGACTCAAGGTTCTTCTGTTGCTGATGGTGACATTTCTGGGTTGAATATTGATGCTATTCCCCGTGTGGAGGATGGTGATGAAGATTTTGTTGCACAAAATGTTACAACAAATCCTTCAACATGTGAGTTACCTGATGATAATGATCCTCCTCTGTCCTCTTATATGCGCAAGAGTAGATCTGTGTCCAAGAAGCGCCCTATTCCTCCACCATCCAGGAGTGCTGAGTCCTCTCCTTCCAAGCGACCTAAACTTTCAGCTTCTGCTCCTTGTCGCCCTCCCTCGTTTACATCTTCAGATGCTCTGAGCAAAACCTTCTTTGACAAATCTCGTAAAAACAGATGGCCAGCTTACTCCGAGAAACCTCTTATATCTGAAAAAATCCTCAATCTGTCATCCTTTGACAAGACTCAGTTGGAATCTATTCTGAAAGATCTTGGTCTTATCCATGCTGCCACATGTTTCAGCGTCTATTATCCTACCTTGGTGCGAGAGTTTTACTGTAATCTCTCCAAATCTGCTAGTGATGGATCCTCTCGTTGGAACTTCAGAAACTATGTCCGAGGAAAGATTGTCACATTCTCTCCTGCATCTCTGAACAAATTGTTAGAATGGAAATGTTCTCAATCTGTTCCAGCATTTGGTGACATCTCTGGAGTGAGTTTTGATCGTCTGATTGAAGTTGTGACTGCTGGAAAGCTGTCACGCTGGCCTACTAAGTCCTCTGTGTTCCCCTCTTCAGCACTTACTGCAAAGTATTTTATTCTATTCAGAGTTGCTACTCGAAACTGGTTGCCCACCTCAAATGTTTCAGTAGTCACTAGGGACATGTGCAAACTATTGTTTTCTGCTGGCACGTCTCAGGTGTTCAATTTGGGAAGAATCATTTTCGATTCTATCGTATCTTTTGCTGAACTCTCATCCTCCGGGACCTCTTTACCTCATGGAGCTCTCATATCCATGTTGCTTTTGGCTCAAAAGGTGCCCTTGTCTCCTTCGGATCTTCCCTCTACCTGTGACAGTATCTCATATACCGTTAAGTCGGTGGCTGGTAAACTCAATGATATCTCTGAGGTGGTGCCCTCTTTTCCTGATAGTCTGTCTCCACCTCCAAATACTGAACCTTCTGTCACAGTGCCTCCTGCATCTCAGTCTCCTCCACTCGGCTCTGCTACTGCTACTACTTCTTCCTCAGCGAGTCTGGTCGATATCGAGTTTCTCGAGACTGCGCTTCGGAATATTGATGATCAAATTCTGGTTCTCGACAGCCAGCGGGTTCTCCTGAATCGCCACAAGGAGCTACTGCAAAGCAAGCTGTCTTCTCTCCGGGGTGGCCCCTCCGCAGGTCTCTAAAATATTTGTCCTTTGGTGGCACAAAAGGGGAGAAGTGGTATGTTTTGTTTTGTTCTCTCTTTCTCTGATCAAAAACATCTGATATTTTGTTGGTGGAAGTTATGTTGGAAGTTCATGTTGGAAGTTTTGTTGAACATGTTGTTGAATGTCATTGTGTTGGGTGATTGGGTATCTACTGATGAAATGTGGCTTCAGGGGTTTGAAAAGTTATCTATGACCTTCTCTTCTATCATACCGTATGTTGTGCCACCAATTGACAAAAGGGGAGATTGTTAGGATTTATTCTGTGGTCATTCTTGTATGCGTCTTGTCATATGTGGCACTGGAGAAAGTTGGATAGGTTGATGTCCCTGCCGTATGTAGAAGAGAATGTTGGATGCTTTGTTGAACAGGTTGTTGGGTCAGGATGTTCAACAAAATATGCTTACCTGCTTATCTGGTGCTTTGGTGCTCAATAGTATGCGGAACTGGAGCCTGCGTATTCCGCTATTTTCTACCTTGCTATTCTTGTTGTTATGGTGGTTATTAACTGATTTATAGTTGATTGTGCATAATCTCTTGCGAATCGGTTGAAGAGAGATTTTCGGCAAATCAATATTCTTGCAACTGCCACTTTCGGATCTTTCGGGATATCTTTCTTGTTAAAGACGGTGCAGTTGTTACTGAAGATAGAATCGAATCTAGGTTTGATTGCCGGCGTGCAGATTGAACCAAAGATTACGGGGCGTGGCCTTTAAAAGGATGGCATGCTTTGGCGGCGTGGGTTAACACTTCAGTTTAAGAAGTTGAAGGATATTCTCCGGGAGGGAGGCCGACGGCTGCGACACGCAGGATCAAGGGAGTTGATCGAGTCGGTGGTGCAAGGGGAGCTTGCAGGCAAGGGGAGCTTGCCAAGAATACTTCATGGGGTTGATTGCGATCATCCCCTCATGGTTTGTTTTTTAAGGATGAGAGTGTTCTTCCTTATTAAAGCGTGAATTGTAGAATTTGTATTCTCCAATCTTTTTAGTGAAGTATTCAATTTTCTGGGCGTGGCCCCGCAGATGTAGGTGTGCGCACCGAACTGCGATACCAATTCTTGTGTGTCCTTGCATGTTGTGTGCTTTTACGCTGTTTGCTATATTCTTTACTGCGTACTGAATTTCATATAGGATGTTACATTGCTTTGTTATCTAAGTGACACTAAAAATGTTATATTGCTTTTCTATCTAAGTGGAATTAAATGTTATATTGCTTTGCGTTGTTATATTGCTTTGTAGGTTTAAACATTTGGTAAGGTTATGTGATACACTTGTAGGTATAGATGCTCACGGATACATGGATCTTTTTTTATCAGGTCAAATTTTTTAGCAATAGAAAACTTCTCTATGTATATATATATTAAAGGGAAGCAGAGATGAATGGTAACATAGATGATCTTGGAGAGGTAATGATGGAGACCTGGATTGTACTGAAGCATCGAGTGAACACTCAAGAAATTCACAAATATTGATGTTAACGTATACAATTGAAGCATTTGTTTTTATTAATTGGTGTAAAAAAGACAGGGCTGAAGGACTGATGTAGTGTGTATTTGTTAATATCCTCGTATTTTTAAATGTCCCTGAGATACAAATGGCATCATCAAACTTTGGGGCTACTTCTTATGGTTCGGAGATTTATAATTTATGGACATTTCTATGTTTTTTAAAAAATGAAGTATGTATTCTTTCGTGGATCTCTAATGGTATTATATAAATAGATTCATTCCTCATTTTTTGATAGAGAAGACTTAATCTGAAATGTATATCTTTCATTTGATAGTTTGATTTTCTAATCGGATAAACAATGTTACTGTAGTTTGTTCATGTCTTGACGTATCACTATGCACCGAAGTTTATATCAGTAGAACGCAACAAACTATGCAAAGCTGCTTCTTTCCAACCACAAAAAAATTAAAAATATAAAAAAGTTTTTACCTGGAACGTTTATATTTTCCATTTTGTGAAGCTACATATATTTCCAAAAATACATCCAACAACAAAATACAATGAGTGAATAAACAAACAAACCAATTAATGCTCCATAACAAACAATTACCATTCATGGCTTATAGATAGATCATTTAAAGAATCAAGATCTAAATGTGTTCATAATAGATTTCCCCATTTACACAAAAACACATAAGTCTCAGCAATTCTACTGAAAATTACCCATGCCAAAAAATTACAATTCACATCTCATAATAGATTCCCCTATTTACACATAAAAACACATGGGTCTCAATAATTCTAGTTGATACCAAGACCCCGCAAAAGTAGAAGTCATAAAATTATCAGTATTCTCTTCTTTGAAAACAAAAAAAGTCGTAGAAATAACACCATTCACATGGCTCCCCAATTGCACATACATGCTTAAGTTACATTTCCATCGGCAATGTTGCCTCTGTAAGCTCTGGCATTCGATTATGATTATTTACCCACAAAATCGCAAATCCAATTTCATGAGTAGATCCAACATAGGGTATCTACTTAAGTACATATGTTCCAATAAATTAGCCCTAGTCGCGCAGGGTGACGATGTATGTCCATGGAATCATCAGCTTAGAACAACATATGTGAGAAGCTTAGGACGCTATGTGTGAGATGAATCTGCAAAATAGAGATGATACTTTATCAGTTTATAGAATGATGAAAATCATTCAAACAGAATATATGGAATGAATTTAAACACAATGAACCTGGTGCATTATTTTTAAAGAAATCGGGAAAAAAATGCTTGCCTCTATCATCCACATTTAAAGATGGCACTAACAGAGCCAATGTCTTGGCTTTGTAGTCGTTTTGTGAACTCTCTTATTCAATACTAATTTAGTAAATTATAAATTCACTTGGCTGTCAAATTCAAACATGCTTGCAGTAAGATATGCTCTGGTAATCAAATAAATATGCTTGCAATCAGTACATATAGTAAACCAAAAAGAGTTCATGTCTTATAATTGCTGGAACTCTAATTTAGTATGTTTTGGAAATCAAAGGAACTCTCTTATAATTGCATGTCTTATAATTATCTTATTTAGTATGTTCCAGCATAAAAAGGAACTCTAATTTGATTGCATGTCTTATAATTATTGTCTTATAACTATAAGGAAGATATGTTCATGTCTTATAAATGTAAACCAAAAAGAGTTCATGATTTATAATTGCTGCATGTAATCAGTACATATAGCTCATGCTTGTAGATGCACTTGTTAAAGCAATCAGTTACCACAACATATCTTCTCACATTTCTGACCCAGCCAAATATTGGAAGGTATTATAAATATTGAAGATTGTCATGTAACGGTTATCCTCGTTTGAATTGTCTGTCATACATACTGCATAATTTATAAAGTTCTTATCTTTGGTTTACATTTTTTAGTTAGATGATTCAATTCTGAAAACCAATGAAACCGCTCCTGACAATGATACAATTTTGCAGTAGGCAGATTAATATTTAACTGAAGATCATTATATCATTTTTCACTTCTTGTGCCAATGCTTTCAGTTGTTTCCATTTTATATGAACTATATCCTTATGTAGCAACACCAAAACTGTTGGACTCCTACAATTTTTGGATAATCCTTTTCCAATGACTGCTAGATTGGCATATAAAGAAAAGAGAGTAAATATAATGGAAATTAACATGTTAACAATGATCTATATGAAACTTGTCAATTGATATCATTCTTTAAATCCAACTTCATAAATCATTTTGATATATTTGCTGCATATTGTCACAACCAGCTTTTGTTATGTGTTGTTCCTCCAATACAGTCTCTCATTGTTTGGATTGGTTTAAAACCAATCTCTTTTTCTAATTTAGTTGCATTTGCAAGAATATTTTTCCCCGTGGAAGAAAAGCTTGCCATGAAAATTGCACAGGCAGAGAGCATCTGTTAATTTGCATGTCTCTCAGCGTCAAAGAGTTCTAGTAACCTGCGAGAGGTTGATTTCAATGCAACGCCTATAGTACAAAATAAAAGATTACGATCAAGGGTGGATTCTCTCCTTAGAACCTGTAATCTTAATAATGCATTCACTATTATGATTATATCTGTGATGTTTACGATTTGAAATCTATGTATTCTTCGGAATATTGTGCCATGTGTCTACCTATTTCTTGTACAGTTTAGTTTTATTTCCTTGTTGATTCATTATTACTAAAGTTGTCATTCTCAGGAAAGAGTGGCAGCATGCTTGGGCATTAACGGAAAAATATCTGTGAATGATCTAATGGCTACAAAAGATTGGATGTAGGAAGCTATAAAAACACATTCTATGAGTTGGCTCTGTAATGCACTCAATCAACATGTATTTTAATGATTAGATATTTCCCCCATTTTTCTAACCATTTCTTATGTTCCTATTTCATATAACATCATATGTTTCATGACTTAGAAGTTTTAAGTTACATAATCTGTGTGACGAAAGAAACTGTAGTTTTCTATACACTGACATTTGTTGTAAATGGTAAGTTAGAATGGGAATGGGGGTCCAAAATTATCTGGTTAAGATTATGTTCTAAACATGAGAACATATCTCCTGGCAAAGATTTTGAGAACAACTTGATGATGCATGTGTACCTTTGAATGTGAAGTGAGCCATGTTTATGATATTCCCTTCCTTAATAGGGCACGGTTCATTTAAGATATTCCCCTCATATTGTTAGTTTCCCCAAAATTTAAAGCACAATGATTATTATTTAGTTCCCTAAAAAAATTAGTTACCCAATAAATTTCACACTTAAAATCTCGGATCCCCTGATTTTAAACGAACCTCAAAAATTAAAGCACAATAAGTGTTATTTATATTCAAAAAATTGCAGGTACCCAAAAATTTGTCCCCTAGAGAATTTAGTTCCCTCATAAATTTTAGCTCCCAAAAATTTAATTCCTTCCAGACTTAACACGTGCTCTAAGGGCACACGTAATTTAAAGTATTCCCTCCCGACTTAACACGTGCTCTAAAGGCACACTTCATTCAAAGTATTCCCTCCCTCAAAATCTTGGATCACCTAATTTTTATTACGGTGCAATAATTATTATTTAGTTTGATCAAAAGTTATTTAGTTCCAAAAAATAATTTTGTTCCCATCAAGGAATTTAGTTCCTCACATTTTTATTTAGTTCCCCAAAAGTAAGTTAGTTTCCCCCAAAGAATCTAGTTCACCACAAAATTAAGTCTCCTCAACAATTTAGTTCACTTCAGATTTAATTTCACCCAAAAATTATGGGAGGAGATTTCAAGAGAGATTTCGAGCCAAAAATCACCCCCAACAAAGTACTCATGGCAATCCCCCTTGGAAATTTGCTCATCTCATTTCGTGAATTTTGATAAGTCCGAATGGGTGGTCACATGCCTTCTTATGTACTTACATTGTTCTCAATCTATGTATATTTGTATCTAAACTCTTTAAATGTCTGTTACCTAAGGCATGTGCTTAGAGATATAACAAATGGGAAAACATCTTGGATTGTGCAAGCTCCATACATTAAAGGAAGGATAGAATCGCACACATATGTGAGTAATGCAGTTAATAAATCAGGGACAAAGCAACTAAAACGGTAGGTGCAAATGACTCCAGATACAACTATTTATATCAAAAACATGGGATTTTGCAATGACATTTATTTCAAAAACATGGCCTGATCTTTGCATCTCCTTAAAACATGCATGCATAAAGACTCTGTTTAAAAATGTTATCAATGAGACTTGTCAGCGTAGGATAGAAGTTAGTGGACCTCTGTTACCTATGTGATGACCCTGTTGAAGACAACCTCCTACAAAATACAACAAAAATGTTTCCTGCTAAAGTTGAAGATAATGCAATAAGAGGAGATATTATTGTTCAAACATTGAAAGAAATTAATGGAGAGGGTCTTTGTCGTCTCTTCCAGCAGAAAACTGGTGGGGGATCTTTTCTTCAGAACCTTGAAAAAACTATAATATTTTGAGCTGAATTGGCCATTTGCGCGCTGCTGGTAATTCTCTACCTTCATTTGCAAATTGTTTTCTTAACAACTCTAATACTATATAAGCTTTGTAGACCTTTTTCATATTGTGGACTACCAGTGATCCAATTATATAACTATCTGTTCCTGTTAACATTTCAGACAGTTCAGGTACAAACTCTGTTGTAAAGCTGCTCAAAAATATATACACTCATGAAATAATCTGAACAAATGACTTCAATAATCATGAATATCCTACATGGGGTAACACAAATTTATTTTAAAATGATAAATATTTTAGAATTATTTATTTATCTTATGATATTTGTTGCAAAAAATTAAAAGCAGAAGTATACCATATATTAAGATTAAAAAATTGCCTCCACTGAAGGCCTTCCACATCCACGCTTTGTTGCCACCTCTCGACACCTAGTCTCCTCATGGCATTGTCAAAACTCATTGATTCCACATCTCTCTATTGTAAAGACTCCCAAAACTGCCAAGATATCTATACATTGGGGGGGATAAATAAGAATTCAGCTTGCTCACTCGAAAAATTAAAATAAATAATATAAAAAATATAATCAAATTTGATGAAAAGAAAAACTTACCAAACAGAAGGCATTTATATTTAGGACCATGTGCATGGCGATATTGGCCTTCGAATTCC
This sequence comes from Scilla litardierei, assembly GCA_030789695.1. NCBI lineage: Eukaryota > Viridiplantae > Streptophyta > Magnoliopsida > Asparagales > Asparagaceae > Scilla > Scilla litardierei. Next base: position 57,642,609 of record CM061139.1, read on the forward strand.
ATTCTGACCGGTTACATCCTTCGGAAAATAACAAACCAACGTCAGAAATTTTATCTTAAATAAACAATGAAATTTTGATGAAATTGGTCATCCTTCTTTAAAAAAATCCTAAATTAACATTTTTTGCATCAAAATGATGATCCTCCTCTGCCTCATCTCAATCATCGCCTACCAATTCTTCCTCGTACTCCTATATACAATTTGAGATTCAAACAGGCAGCAATATTATGGACATATTGAACTTAAGAGTTTTTGCAGCTCCCTTGGCAGTGCAGACACAATAGCCCATGATAAGGCACACTACTTTGCTCCCATACTGAATGAATTTCCATGTGAATATTCCCACACAAATGCAGAGCCACAAAGCAATCACCCAAATTCTTTACAGTTATACTCGAAGAAGTACTTGGCCTTTTGATACCAGCTTTTATAGGATTGGGCTCTTCTATTGGCTTTGCTTCGCGCTCAGCATCTGTCTCAGGTTCCTGCTGTTGACCATGCCACCGCTTGCAGCTGACTGGCACGGTGCTTACAACTGAAGAATTTGTAAATGTGATAGCCCAAAAAGAGAGTTTTAATTTGATATTTTTTGGGTATTCAACGTTGCCAAGATTGTTAGGGTCCTGCTCTTCCATAATCAAGACTTCAATGTGCAGATTGTTAGGGTACTTCAATGTTATGTTTCCAATAGTGCAAAGTGCAGTAATAATGACTGAGGTGAAGGATGCCTACATGCACCATTAATGGCATAAGAATTTGCATATGATAATATTTTATAAAGCTAAAAAAGGAAAAAATGAAATATACTAACAAATACAGACAAAAGAAGCTCTGCAAGCTGCGGGCAACCACCAGCTTCAATCACAAGCTGGATCTTGAGCAAACTTACAAAAAAGTGTACCAAACTATCAAACTTGCTAAGCAAACTACTTGAGCAATCTACTTGAGCATCACTTACATCCAGAAATTGAGCATGAGCAATCTGATTGGGCAATTTTTCAGAACTGATATTGAAAACCACTATAAGTGCATAATTCCATATTACCAAACTAAATGTGCTCCATACTTGACATACAGAACTGAATTCAAGTGCATATTTCCCATGCACATAACCTTCAGGAAGGAGTTGAAATGCCACTCCAGGTGATTAATCACCAGTAGATTAGCAGTCAATCTCTCTTTGTACCGGAAGTTGATTGTTGCCTAACAAAATAACTACAGAGTACGTAAACAAAGCCAAAATTTAGAAGGACAACATGAAATAAGCTTCTTGTCTAAAGAATTAGATCTTCTAGAGATAGCAAATACCAAAGTACATCCTGTTGGTTTTATTATAAATAGTGAATACAGTCGAAGTATGCCTCTCAAAATTGAAAGTATGCATTCTGATAGTAGCCTATAAGTTGCCATTATGAATGAACTAACTTCGGATAGGCTGAAATCAAGTATGGTTAAGTTGGAGTCACCAAATCCAGATTTTTACTCAAAATTGAAAGTATGCATTCAGATAGTAACCTAGAAGTTGCTCCTTTTGTTTGTTTTTTTGTTCTAGCTCGTGTGCCCTTGTGTAAAGTGGTATTGGTGAATGGAAAAATAAAACTTGCACATCTTTTAATTGATATATCGCGACAGTAGATTCTGGATACTGCAACTTGCTCTGGATGTAACTTTTTTTTGTGTATTAGGTGTGAAACAATATATTGCCTTTTCAGACTTTGTAATACTAAATTTGAATAGAAGTATCTTCCTTTCACCTTTGAGAATTGTTGCAAAACTAATGAGAATGAAGTGTTTCATTGTAATTGTGTCGCAACTCAGGATTAGAAACAAATAAATGACTGACTTTCAGCATTTTCAGACTTGGACAAATAGGATAAATAACTGACTTCAAATAGTGGATCGTCATGCTCATAAAAGTCCATCTTCTTGGATTTATATGTCTTCCTTTAAGATACATTTCTATGAATAATATATTTGTTTTCTGTTATCTAATCCAACAACTCAGATTGTTTTCCCAGACTTTAGACTGCAGGAATTTCTCTGCCTTTCATTTACAACTCATTCATGTAGAAAGTTGATTTTAAAATTTTAGAATCTACAGGAATTTTTTGTCCATTGTGATGATTCTCATCAAAAAAAATTAACAGGTAGCATACATAGATAGCATGATATTGATACCCTGGTAGTGCACCCTGACCTTGTCTAGCAAGCCTAATTTCGATAACATGAATAACATATAACAAAATCAGATTAAACTATAAGTAGCTAATCAAGGTTCAATACATATTATAAAGTTGCATGTTTGCATTGACCCATGTAAACTATGACTTTAAAGTCTGAACAACAGTAAGCAAACATGAATGATTGAATATTTGGACACATGTTGGTGCTATTAGAAATGATAAATTAAATGGTAACTTTGAAAATATAAGGATCTTCTAAAATATGATCTTCTAAAAATGATGGATCTTCTATACATGAAGGATTAGAAATGATAAATTAAATGGTAACTTTGAACATGTTGGGCAGTTTATCATGCCACTCATTGGCAAAATGATTAGGATCTTCTAAAATAGAAGGAGCAATCTTGTATATGAAAAGCCTTGATACAAGAACCAAAACTCAAATCCTCATATAATTCATCCATTTTTTGATATTGACATCTGAGACTGACTGAATGGGCCTAATGAGAAGCAAACACATAAATATTTCTTCGTTTAGCACATTGAATGGAACTTAGGACGTGGTAGCCAGAAATCAACAGTTTTGAAGTTTTAGCTTGATGATATAATCATCAGTTTGCTTTTCTTTACAAAGATCAAATTGTTATTACAAATTCAAGGGCAACGTCCAAAGACATTATCTACTTCCATCTTTATTGAAGATTTAGCTAGATAAATCAAACATCATATTCTACTAATTTAAATTTCTCAGTAGATCCCCATATATAACATAGGGCATCCACAAGCATTTTGTTTTTCAGGATTTATTGGCTGGGTGGGTATAAGGTTGAAAATATGAACAAAAAAATTGCAGAAGTTAAAAATATGAAGGAAAAAGTCAACTATGCAAGCAAAATTCTCTAACTACCACAGCACAGTCTCTCCATTTGATTTGCTAAAATCTTGAATTTAAATTTTATTCACAGTTTCAATTTGTAAAATGCAGGACATTGGGAAAACAATTGCAACAGGGCCCCTTTGATCATATAAACAATCTATCAAAAAATAATGCATGTAAAGCTTGGGGAGCTTAATTTCCAAACCAAATGTCCCGAGATTCAAGCTCTTTGCAACACTTAAGAAATTATTGTGCATGAAGTCAGTAAGTGGCAAGTAACATGTGCTGATTGAATATGTGATGATCCTGCATAAGTAACTTGTGAGAATTTTTCATTGAAACAAAACATCAAACACTTGTTAGAATTTTTTGAAACAAAACATCAAACCAAAAGAAGCGTTCGGCTTTAGGAGGCTGCAAATGGTAAATATATATAATCTATATAATATGGACAGGATTTACATACATACATACACCAAAAGAAGCGTTCGGCTTTAGGAGGCTGCAAATGGTAAATATATATAATCTATAAAATATGGACAGCATGCATGCATGCATGCATATGTATGTATGTATATATATATATATCTATATATATATACACATGCACTTCAAGCCTGAAATTTGTAAAACAGAATTTATAGAACAAATTTATACGGAATTTTGGCCATAAATACATATATATGTGCTCACTTCCTGATGAACACATTTAACAAAACCAATGCTGATAATACCATGGTCCCAACCTACATGCATTTTAAGACTGACATTTATAGAACAAAATGTTGCATTTTATAAGTATCAATATATATATAACATGACCAAAATATTGTATGACATTTATAGAACAGAATTTATACATGTATATATATAGATTTATACAATAGAATTTATAGAACAGAATTTATAGAACATATCTATGTATAACAGAATTTTGGCCATATAAACAGATATGTGCACCTCGTTGAGCCAACTCCTTGAGATTAATGTGTACAAAATCTCTTAACCCACCAGAAACTGAAGGGGAAAATAAAAACACTACCATTTACAAAAACTCCTAACCCAAAAATCAAGCTTTTTCCATGAGAATAAGGTGCTCACCTTTTTGATAGATTGACCAAGCTTGACGATTTGAGAGATTAACCGAGCCTCATCAATGATTAACCAAGCTTCAAGCTTGAGAGATTAACAGAGTGTGGGCGTGGGCTTTGAGAGATTAACAGAGCATTGGACTTGAGAGAGAACAGAGCTTGGGATTTGAGAGAGAATAAAAATTGGTGGGTGTTTTGAATTCAAGAGAGAAAATTAAAATGTTGAGCTTTTTACCCATGCATGAGAATCTGGTGGGTGTTTTAAAATTTAGGTAGATATATAACTTAAAATTTTCTCTTCATTGAAATTTCTCTTCATAACAAAACATGAAATTTTCTATTCTTAGCAAAAAATTTCTATGCATCAGCCATTTTCCCTTCAAAGTTAAAATTTATGAAAGTGTGTACCAATTTTAGGCAGCAAAATGCTTTCATATAATGCATATCAGGATGTTAAATTAAGTTCACACTCAGTTCATAATGCATATCAATTGAAAATCCATATCCTGATATGCATATCCTTGCTGATATCAGGATATGGATTTCAGCTGATATGCATAATTTCAGTTGATATGCATTCAGTTGATATGGATTTCAGCAAGGATATGTTGCATATCAACTGAAAATATGACAGCAATGATATGGATTTCAGTTGAAATTATGAATGCATTCAGTTGATATGGATTTCAGCAAGGATATGCAAATTGATATGAATTCAGTTGATATGTAACATACAAAGAATATAAAATTGTGATGCTATCATTTGTACAAAGAATCAGTTTACAAACAATAAATAAAATTTAAAATGAATATAAAGAATATAAAATGATTTTACAAAGAAAATGACTGTAAAATGAATTATTCTCAGTTTACTGTTTCCTTTTCAATGAGAAGCTGGGCAAGTTTATGAAGGATCGATGTGTGTGGTAATGATTTGCTTGGCTCTTGAGTAAGACATCTCTACCAGCTCTCTCACCTCTGCATCGACAAACATATCTTGATTTGCTTGGATCAAAAGAGCCGTGGTTAAATAATCAAAGTCTTGGGTTTCAAACCCAAGCAAGTTAAAATAATCAAAGTCTTATGTTAGTCGCCCCAACCAGAACTTGCTTGGGTTTCTTCTTGCAAGCTGACTGCAAGAAGACCATAATCAGAACTTGCTTGGGGATGCCCCACCGAGAATGGAGCTCCATGATCAAATGAGAGTTAAAAACAATGTGCGGCTGTTTTTTTGTGGGGCTGAAAATTTTTAAACAACAATCATTCGTTGCTTATGTGGATGTGAGTAAATGACTTTTCAGTGTTTTTTTCTTACAATATAATGGAAAAAATCCAAAACAAAATTATAATGTTTTCATAAATAATCATAGCAAGGGAGAAGGCACCACTACAGCAAGCATTTAGAACTGCAACAAAATGAACGTTTATTGATAAACATATTAATGAAACAACATTTAGATCTAGACAGAATGATGCAATACTATTAAACAGAATTACAAAAGCAAGAATAAACCTTCAGATCTTTGGCAAGAATCAACAGAGAAGCTTATGGAGAAGAACCCGTACCTTTGTATCTTCTGCTTTCTTCTTCTTACTGTGAGTAGACCCATAATCAGTTTTTTATTTTGGCTGAGATCAGAGAGAAAGCTGGATTCGTGAAGAACAAAAATGGCAGTCACTTATTCGTAAGGATTTCTCCCAATACATCATTGTAGACAAAAAATAAGACCCAGCAATTTCAATGCCTTTTAACCAAAAATGAGCTAAAATGACAAAAAATTACCTGGCTGCGAGATTTGAAAGGGCAAAAATCTCAGCTTGGCTCTGCAAACATCAAAAATTAAAAAAATGAGCTTAAAAAATGAGCTAAAATTGTTTGAAAGGGAAAAAATCACCTGGCTGCGAGATTTGAAAGGGCTGGCAAGATTGTTTGAAAGGGAGAGTACATGCGAGATTATCCGAGGTTTGGGGGCAGTTGCGATGTGGGGGGAAGGCGATGACCTGCGATTACTGCGGGAACATGGGAGATTACTGCGAAGATCAAAAGTATACCCAACCAAATTAAAAGAAGTGAAGATGAGAGATGAGGACCTGCGAGATCAAGAAATTGGGAAGAAGAAGCTGAGATTACCTGCGAGATGAAGATGAGAGGTGAGGACGGCGGAAGTGATGAGAGACGTGATGAGAGGCCGCGATGTGGGGGGAAGGCGATGCGTCATTTGCGTTTTGGGGGGAACGGCGTTTTGAGAGAAATTTTTTCCCTCTATTTTCTGATGTGATCAAAAATTGTGATGTGATTTGAGAGAAACCCTCCAATATCTCATAACTCAATTTCTCATACCCTATATATAATCTATATAAACATCACACCCAATTACACATAACCAAAACCAAATTCTCTTATCCAATATCTCTTATCCATTATCTCTTAACCAAAATCTCTTATACAACAATACACATATCCACATACAACAATACACATAACCAATATCTCTTATCCAAATTCTCTTATCCAAAAACCCATGATAACATCCCTGTTTTATAATATAGACTAGTCATACCCCGTGCCCGCGGGCACGGTTCATTTAAGATTTTTCCCCGCAAAATCTTTGTTCCCCTAAAAATTATTTCCACAACCAAAATTGCATGGAACAACAAATTAGCGTAAAAATATTTAGCGACATGGGCGCCTTCGGTACGGAACAACAAATTCGATGCAGGCGCCTTCGACACGGAACAACAAATTCAACACGGGCGCCTTCGACACGAAACAACAAATTATCGTAAAAAATTTAGCGGGGCTCCTTTGGTGCGGGCGCCTTTGGGTACGGTTCATTTACGACCTCCCTCAAAACCCGTGCCCGTAAGGCACGATTCATTTAAAATATTCCCCCTCAAACTCTAAGTTTCCCTAAAATTAAAGCACAATAATTATTATTTAGTTCTCATAAAAATTTTAGTTCCACCAAAATTTACTTTCCCCTGAGAATTTAGTTCCTCCCAAAAATTTTAGTTATCCCCAAAATTTAGTTTCCTTCTGATTTAATTTGTGCCCTAAGTGGCATTGTTCATTTAAAATACTCCCCTTTCAAAATATTGGATTCAATAATTTTAAACGAACAACAATAATTATAGTTATATCATTAGAACAATACCAATATATTTAAAGATAGATCATTATAAAAATTTTAGATAGTTAAATTTATTTCAAAAATATTTTTTTGTTACTAATGTTATATGCAAAAAAAATCGATGTTGTTGTTGCGAGTTGTGGGTGTTTGGAAGTTTCTAAAGAATGTATCATCCATACTTTGATAATTATTAAAAGCATGTATTATCTACACTTTGTTCTTCAAAATTATATATGCATAAGATGATTGTATAGGATGTTACATTGCTTTGTTATCTAAGTGACACTAAAAATGTTATATTGCTTTTCTATCTAAGTGGAATTAAATGTTATATTGCTTTGCGTTGTTATATTGCTTTGTAGGTTTAAACATTTGGTAAGGTTATGTGATACACTTGTAGGTATAGATGCTCACGGATACATGGATCTTTTTTTATCAGGTCAAATTTTTTAGCAATAGAAAACTTCTCTATGTATATATATATATTAAAGGGAAGCAGAGATGAATGGTAACATAGATGATCTTGGAGAGGTAATGATGGAGACCTGGATTGTACTGAAGCATCGAGTGAACACTCAAGAAATTCACAAATATTGATGTTAACGTATACAATTGAAGCATTTGTTTTTATTAATTGGTGTAAAAAAGACAGGGCTGAAGGACTGATGTAGTGTGTATTTGTTAATATCCTCGTATTTTTAAATGTCCCTGAGATACAAATGGCATCATCAAACTTTGGGGCTACTTCTTATGGTTCGGAGATTTATAATTTATGGACATTTCTATGTTTTTTTAAAAATGAAGTATGTATTCTTTCGTGGATCTCTAATGGTATTATATAAATAGATTCATTCCTCATTTTTTGATAGAGAAGACTTAATCTGAAATGTATATCTTTCATTTGATAGTTTGATTTTCTAATCGGATAAACAATGTTACTGTAGTTTGTTCATGTCTTGACGTATCACTATGCACCGAAGTTTATATCAGTAGAACGCAACAAACTATGCAAAGCTGTTTCTTTCCAACCACAAAAAAATTAAAAATATAAAAAAGTTTTTACCTGGAACGTTTATATTTTCCATTTTGTGAAGCTACATATATTTCCAAAAATACATCCAACAACAAAATACAATGAGTGAATAAACAAACAAACCAATTAATGCTCCATAACAAACAATTACCATTCATGGCTTATAGATAGATCATTTAAAGAATCAAGATCTAAATGTGTTCATAATAGATTTCCCCATTTACACAAAAACACATAAGTCTCAGCAATTCTACTGAAAATTACCCATGCCAAAAAATTACAATTCACATCTCATAATAGATTCCCCTATTTACACATAAAAACACATGGGTCTCAATAATTCTAGTTGATACCAAGACCCCGCAAAAGTAGAAGTCATAAAATTATCAGTATTCTCTTCTTTGAAAACAAAAAAAGTCGTAGAAATAACACCATTCACATGGCTCCCCAATTGCACATACATGCTTAAGTTACATTTCCATCGGCAATGTTGCCTCTGTAAGCTCTGGCATTCGATTATGATTATTTACCCACAAAATCGCAAATCCAATTTCATGAGTAGATCCAACATAGGGTATCTACTTAAGTACATATGTTCCAATAAATTAGCCCTAGTCGCGCAGGGTGACGATGTATGTCCATGGAATCATCAGCTTAGAACAACATATGTGAGAAGCTTAGGACGCTATGTGTGAGATGAATCTGCAAAATAGAGATGATACTTTATCAGTTTATAGAATGATGAAAATCATTCAAACAGAATATATGGAATGAATTTAAACACAATGAACCTGGTGCATTATTTTTAAAGAAATCGGGAAAAAAATGCTTGCCTCTATCATCCACATTTAAAGATGGCACTAACAGAGCCAATGTCTTGGCTTTGTAGTCGTTTTGTGAACTCTCTTATTCAATACTAATTTAGTAAATTATAAATTCACTTGGCTGTCAAATTCAAACATGCTTGCAGTAAGATATGCTCTGGTAATCAAATAAATATGCTTGCAATCAGTACATATAGTAAACCAAAAAGAGTTCATGTCTTATAATTGCTGGAACTCTAATTTAGTATGTTTTGGAAATCAAAGGAACTCTCTTATAATTGCATGTCTTATAATTATCTTATTTAGTATGTTCCAGCATAAAAAGGAACTCTAATTTGATTGCATGTCTTATAATTATTGTCTTATAACTATAAGGAAGATATGTTCATGTCTTATAAATGTAAACCAAAAAGAGTTCATGATTTATAATTGCTGCATGTAATCAGTACATATAGCTCATGCTTGTAGATGCACTTGTTAAAGCAATCAGTTACCACAACATATCTTCTCACATTTCTGACCCAGCCAAATATTGGAAGGTATTATAAATATTGAAGATTGTCATGTAACGGTTATCCTCGTTTGAATTGTCTGTCATACATACTGCATAATTTATAAAGTTCTTATCTTTGGTTTACATTTTTTAGTTAGATGATTCAATTCTGAAAACCAATGAAACCGCTCCTGACAATGATACAATTTTGCAGTAGGCAGATTAATATTTAACTGAAGATCATTATATCATTTTTCATTTCTTGTGCCAGTGCTTTCAGTTGTTTCCATTTTATATGAACTATATCCTTATGTAGCAACACCAAAACTGTTGGACTCCTACAATTTTTGGATAATCCTTTTCCAATGACTGCTAGATTGGCATATAAAGAAAAGAGAGTAAATATAATGGAAATTAACATGTTAACAATGATCTATATGAAACTTGTCAATTGATATCATTCTTTAAATCCAACTTCATAAATCATTTTGATATATTTGCTGCATATTGTCACAACCAGCTTTTGTTATGTGTTGTTCCTCCAATACAGTCTCTCATTGTTTGGATTGGTTTAAAACCAATCTCTTTTTCTAATTTAGTTGCATTTGCAAGAATATTTTTCCCCGTGGAAGAAAAGCTTGCCATGAAAATTGCACAGGCAGAGAGCATCTGTTAATTTGCATGTCTCTCAGCGTCAAAGAGTTCTAGTAACCTGCGAGAGGTTGATTTCAATGCAACGCCTATAGTACAAAATAAAAGATTACGATCAAGGGTGGATTCTCTCCTTAGAACCTGTAATCTTAATAATGCATTCACTATTATGATTATATCTGTGATGTTTACGATTTGAAATCTATGTATTCTTCGGAATATTGTGCCATGTGTCTACCTATTTCTTGTACAGTTTAGTTTTATTTCCTTGTTGATTCATTATTACTAAAGTTGTCATTCTCAGGAAAGAGTGGCAGCATGCTTGGGCATTAACGGAAAAATATCTGTGAATGATCTAATGGCTACAAAAGATTGGATGTAGGAAGCTATAAAAACACATTCTATGAGTTGGCTCTGTAATGCACTCAATCAACATGTATTTTAATGATTAGATATTTCCCCCATTTTTCTAACCATTTCTTATGTTCCTATTTCATATAACATCATATGTTTCATGACTTAGAAGTTTTAAGTTACATAATCTGTGTGACGAAAGAAACTGTAGTTTTCTATACACTGACATTTGTTGTAAATGGTAAGTTAGAATGGGAATGGGGGTCCAAAATTATCTGGTTAAGATTATGTTCTAAACATGAGAACATATCTCCTGGCAAAGATTTTGAGAACAACTTGATGATGCATGTGTACCTTTGAATGTGAAGTGAGCCATGTTTATGATATTCCCTTCCTTAATAGGGCACGGTTCATTTAAGATATTCCCCTCATATTGTTAGTTTCCCCAAAATTTAAAGCACAATGATTATTATTTAGTTCCCTAAAAAAATTAGTTACCCAATAAATTTCACACTTAAAATCTCGGATCCCCTGATTTTAAACGAACCTCAATAATTAAAGCACAATAAGTGTTATTTATATTCAAAAAATTGCAGGTACCCAAAAATTTGTCCCCTAGAGAATTTAGTTCCCTCATAAATTTTAGCTCCCAAAAATTTAATTCCTTCCAGACTTAACACGTGCTCTAAGGGCACACGTAATTTAAAGTATTCCCTCCCGACTTAACACGTGCTCTAAAGGCACACTTCATTCAAAGTATTCCCTCCCTCAAAATCTTGGATCACCTAATTTTTATTACGGTGCAATAATTATTATTTAGTTTGATCAAAAGTTATTTAGTTCCAAAAAATAATTTTGTTCCCATCAAGGAATTTAGTTCCTCACATTTTTATTTAGTTCCCCAAAAGTAAGTTAGTTTCCCCCAAAGAATCTAGTTCACCACAAAATTAAGTCTCCTCAACAATTTAGTTCACTTCAGATTTAATTTCACCCAAAAATTATGGGAGGAGATTTCAAGAGAGATTTCGAGCCAAAAATCACCCCCAACAAAGTACTCATGGCAATCCCCCTTGGAAATTTGCTCATCTCATTTCGTGAATTTTGATAAGTCCGAATGGGTGGTCACATGCCTTCTTATGTACTTACATTGTTCTCAATCTATGTATATTTGTATCTAAACTCTTTAAATGTCTGTTACCTAAGGCATGTGCTTAGAGATATAACAAATGGGAAAACATCTTGGATTGTGCAAGCTCCATACATTAAAGGAAGGATAGAATCGCACACATATGTGAGTAATGCAGTTAATAAATCAGGGACAAAGCAACTAAAACGGTAGGTGCAAATGACTCCAGATACAACTATTTATATGAAAAACATGGGATTTTGCAATGACATTTATTTCAAAAACATGGCCTGATCTTTGCATCTCCTTAAAACATGCATGCATAAAGACTCTGTTTAAAAATGTTATCAATGAGACTTGTCAGCGTAGGATAGAAGTTAGTGGACCTCTGTTACCTATGTGATGACCCTGTTGAAGACAACCTCCTACAAAATACAACAAAAATGTTTCCTGCTAAAGTTGAAGATAATGCAATAAGAGGAGATATTATTGTTCAAACATTGAAAGAAATTAATGGAGAGGGTCTTTGTCGTCTCTTCCAGCAGAAAACTGGTGGGGGATCTTTTCTTCAGAACCTTGAAAAAACTATAATATTTTGAGCTGAATTGGCCATTTGCGCGCTGCTGGTAATTCTCTACCTTCATTTGCAAATTGTTTTCTTAACAACTCTAATACTATATAAGCTTTGTAGACCTTTTTCATATTGTGGACTACCAGTGATCCAATTATATAACTATCTGTTCCTGTTAACATTTCAGACAGTTCAGGTACAAACTCTGTTGTAAAGCTGCTCAAAAATATATACACTCATGAAATAATCTGAACAAATGACTTCAATAATCATGAATATCCTACATGGGGTAACACAAATTTATTTTAAAATGATAAATATTTTAGAATTATTTATTTATCTTATGATATTTGTTGCAAAAAATTAAAAGCAGAAGTATACCATATATTAAGATTAAAAAATTGCCTCCACTGAAGGCCTTCCACATCCACGCTTTGTTGCCACCTCTCGACACCTAGTCTCCTCATGGCATTGTCAAAACTCATTGATTCCACATCTCTCTATTGTAAAGACTCCCAAAACTGCCAAGATATCTATACATTGGGGGGGATAAATAAGAATTCAGCTTGCTCACTCGAAAAATTAAAATAAATAATATAAAAAATATAATCAAATTTGATGAAAAGAAAAACTTACCAAACAGAAGGCATTTATATTTAGGACCATGTGCATGGCGATATTGGCCTTCGAATTCCATTCTGACCGGTTACATCCTTCGGAAAATAACAAACCAACGTCAGAAATTTTATCTTAAATAAACAATGAAATTTTGATGAAATTGGTCATCCTTCTTTAAAAAAATCCTAAATTAACATTTTTTGCATCAAAATGATGATCCTCCTCTGCCTCATCTCAATCATCGCCTACCAATTCTTCCTCGTACTCCTATATACAATTTGAGATTCAAACAGGCAGCAATATTATGGACATATTGAACTTAAGAGTTTTTGCAGCTCCCTTGGCAGTGCAGACACAATAGCCCATGATAAGGCACACTACTTTGCTCCCATACTGAATGAATTTCCATGTGAATATTCCCACACAAATGCAGAGCCACAAAGCAATCACCCAAATTCTTTACAGTTATACTCGAAGAAGTACTTGGCCTTTTGATACCAGCTTTTATAGGATTGGGCTCTTCTATTGGCTTTGCTTCGCGCTCAGCATCTGTCTCACGTTCCTGCTGTTGACCATGCCACCGCTTGCAGCTGACTGGCACGGTGCTTACAACTGAAGAATTTGTAAATGTGATAGCCCAAAAAGAGAGTTTTAATTTGATATTTTTTGGGTATTCAACGTTGCCAAGATTGTTAGGGTCCTGCTCTTCCATAATCAAGACTTCAATGTGCAGATTGTTAGGGTACTTCAATGTTATGTTTCCAATAGTGCAAAGTGCAGTAATAATGACTGAGGTGAAGGATGCCTACATGCACCATTAATGGCATAAGAATTTGCATATGATAATATTTTATAAAGCTAAAAAAGGAAAAAATGAAATATACTAACAAATACAGACAAAAGAAGCTCCGCAAGCTGCGGGCAACCACCAGCTTCAATCACAAGCTGGATCTTGAGCAAACTTACAAAAAAGTGTACCAAACTATCAAACTTGCTAAGCAAACTACTTGAGCAATCTACTTGAGCATCACTTACATCCAGAAATTGAGCATGAGCAATCTGATTGGGCAATTTTTCAGAACTGATATTGAAAACCACTATAAGTGCATAATTCCATATTACCAAACTAAATGTGCTCCATACTTGACATACAGAACTGAATTCAAGTGCATATTTCCCATGCACATAACCTTCAGGAAGGAGTTGAAATGCCACTCCAGGTGATTAATCACCAGTAGATTAGCAGTCAATCTCTCTTTGTACCGGAAGTTGATTGTTGCCTAACAAAATAACTACAGAGTACGTAAACAAAGCCAAAATTTAGAAGGACAACATGAAATAAGCTTCTTGTCTAAAGAATTAGATCTTCTAGAGATAGCAAATACCAAAGTACATCCTGTTGGTTTTATTATAAATAGTGAATACAGTCGAAGTATGCCTCTCAAAATTGAAAGTATGCATTCTGATAGTAGCCTATAAGTTGCCATTATGAATGAACTAACTTCGGATAGGCTGAAATCAAGTATGGTTAAGTTGGAGTCACCAAATCCAGATTTTTACTCAAAATTGAAAGTATGCATTTAGATAGTAACCTAGAAGTTGCTCCTTTTGCTTGTTTTTTTGTTCTAGCTCGTGTGCCCTTGTGTAAAGTGGTATTGGTGAAAGGAAAAATAAAACTTGCACATCTTTTAATTGATATATCGCGACAGTAGATTCTGGATACTGCAACTTGCTCTGGATGTAACTTTTTTTTGTGTATTAGGTGTGAAACAATATATTGCCTTTTCAGACTTTGTAATACTAAATTTGAATAGAAGTATCTTCCTTTCACCTTTGAGAATTGTTGCAAAACTAATGAGAATGAAGTGTTTCATTGTAATTGTGTCGCAACTCAGGATTAGAAACAAATAAATGACTGACTTCCAGCATTTTCAGACTTGGACAAATAGGATAAATAACTGACTTCAAATAGTGGATCGTCATGCTCATAAAAGGCCATCTTCTTGGATTTATATGTCTTCCTTTAAGATACATTTCTATGAATAATATATTTGTTTTCTGTTATCTAATCCAACAACTCAGATTGTTTTCCCAGACTTTAGACTGCAGGAATTTCTCTGCCTTTCATTTACAACTCATTCATGTAGAAAGTTGATTTTAAAATTTTAGAATCTACAGGAATTTTTTGTCCATTGTGATGATTCTCATCAAAAAAAATTAACAGGTAGCATACATAGATAGCATGATATTGATACACTGGTAGTGCACCCTAACCTTGTCTAGCAAGCCTAATTTCGATAACATAAATACCATATAACAAAATCAGATTAAACTATAAGTAGCTAATCAAGGTTCAATACATATTATAAAGTTGCATGTTTGCATTGACCCATGTAAACTATGACTTTAAAGTCTGAACAACAGTAAGCAAACATGAATGATTGAATATTTGGACACATGTTGGTGCTATTAGAAATGATAAATTAAATGGTAACTTTGAAAATATAAGGATCTTCTAAAATAAGATCTTCTAAAAATGATGGATCTTCTATACATGAAGGATTAGAAATGATAAATTAAATGGTAACTTTGAACATGTTGGGCAGTTTATCATGCCACTCATTGGCAAAATGATTAGGATCTTCTAAAATAGAAGGAGCAATCTTGTATATGAAAGGCCTTGATACATGAACCAAAACTCAAATCCTCATATAATTCATCCATTTTTTGATATTGACATCTGAGACTGACTGAATGGGCCTAATGAGAAGCAAACACATAAATATTTCTTCGTTTAGCACATTGAATGGAACTTAGGACGTGGTAGCCAGAAATCAACAGTTTTGAAGTTTTAGCTTGATGATATAATCATCAGTTTGCTTTTCTTTACAAAGATCAAATTGTTATTACAAATTCAAGGGCAACGTCCAAAGACATTATCTACTTCCATCTTTATTGAAGATTTAGCTAGATAAATCAAACATCATATTCTACTAATTTAAATTTCTCAGCAGATCCCCATATATAGCATAGGGCATCCACAAGCATTTTGTTTTTCAGGATTTGTTGGCTGGGTGGGTATAAGGTTGAAAATATGAACAAAAAAATTGCAGAATTTAAAAATATGAAGGAAAAAGTCAACTATGCAAGCAAAATTCTCTAACTACCACAGCACAGTCTCTCCATTTGATTTGCTAAAATCTTGAATTTAAATTTTATTCACAGTTTCAATTTGTAAAATGCAGGACATTGGGAAAACAATTGCAACAGGGCCCCTTTGATCATATAAACAATCTATCAGAAAATAATGCATGTAAAGCTTGGGGAGCTTAATTTCCAAACCAAATGTCCCGAGATTCAAGCTCTTTGCAACACTTGAGAAATTATTGTGCATGAAGTCAGTAAGTGGCAAGTAACATGTGCTGATTGAATATGTGATGATATTGCATAAGTAACTTGTGAGAATTTTTCATTGAAACAAAACATCAAACACTTGTTAGAATTTTTTGAAACAAAACATCAAACCAAAAGAAGCGTTCGGCTTTAGGAGGCTGCAAATGGTAAATATATATAATCTATATAATATGGACATGATTTACATACATACATACACCAAAAGAAGCGTTCGGCTTTAGGAGGCTGCAAATGGTAAATATATATAATCTATATAATATGGACAGCATGCATGCATGCATGCATGCATGCATATGTATGTATGTATATATATATATATATCTATATATATATACATTGAAATTTAAAGAAAAGAATTTATATAATGCAAAATATGTGCTTACCATGCACTTCAAGCCTGAAATTTGTAAACCAGAATTTATAGAACAAATTTATACGGAATTTTGGCCATAAATACATATATATGTGCTCACTTCCTGATGAACACATTTAACAAAACCAATGCTGATAATACCATGGTCCCAACCTACATGCATTTTAAGACTGACATTTATAGAACAAAATGTTGCATTTTATAAGTATCAATATATATATAACATGACCAAAATATTGTATGACATTTATAGAACAGAATTTATACATGTATATATATAGATTTATACAATAGAATTTATAGAACAGAATTTATAGAACATATCTATGTATAACAGAATTTTGGCCATATAAACAGATATGTGCACCTCGTTGAGCCAACTCCTTGAGATTAATGTGTACAAAATCTCTTAACCCACCAGAAACTGAAGGGGAAAATAAAAACACTACCATTTACAAAAACTCCTAACCCAAAAATCAAGCTTTTTCCATGAGAATAAGGTGCTCACCTTTTTGATAGATTGACCAAGCTTGACGATTTGAGAGATTAACCGAGCCTCATCAATGATTAACCAAGCTTCAAGCTTGAGAGATTAACAGAGTGTGGGCGTGGGCTTTGAGAGATTAACAGAGCATTGGATTTGAGAGAGAACAGAGCTTGGGATTTGAGAGAGAATAAAAATTGGTGGGTGTTTTGAATTCAAGAGAGAAAATTAAAATGTTGAGCTTTTTACCCATGCATGAGAATCTGGTGGGTGTTTTAAAATTTAGGTAGATATATAACTTAAAATTTTCTCTTCATTGAAATTTCTCTTCATAACAAAACATGAAATTTTCTATTCTTAGCAAAAAATTTCTATGCATCAGCCATTTTCCCTTCAAAGTTAAAATTTATGAAAGTGTGTACCAATTTTAGGCAGCAAAATGCTTTCATATAATGCATATCAGGATGTTAAATTAAGTTCACACTCAGTTCATAATGCATATCAATTGAAAATCCATATCCTGATATGCATATCCTTGCTGATATCAGGATATGGATTTCAGCTGATATGCATAATTTCAGTTGATATGCATTCAGTTGATATGGATTTCAGCAAGGATATGTTGCATATCAACTGAAAATATGACAGCAATGATATGGATTTCAGTTGAAATTATGAATGCATTCAGTTGATATGGATTTCAGCAAGGATATGCAAATTGATATGAATTCAGTTGATATGTAACATACAAAGAATATAAAATTGTGATGCTATCATTTGTACAAAGAATCAGTTTACAAACAATAAATAAAATTTAAAATGAATATAAAGAATATAAAATGATTTTACAAAGAAATTGACTGTACAATGAATTATTCTCAGTTTACTGTTTCCTTTTCAATGAGAAGCTGGGCAAGTTTATGAAGGATCGATGTGTGTGGTAATGATTTGCTTGGCTCTTGAGTAAGACATCTCTACCAGCTCTCTCACCTCTGCATCGACAAACATATCTTGATTTGCTTGGATCAAAAGAGCCGTGGTTAAATAATCAAAGTCTTGGGTTTCAAACCCAAGCAAGTTAAAATAATCAAAGTCTTATGTTAGTCGCCCCAACCAGAACTTGCTTGGGTTTCTTCTTGCAAGCTGACTGCAAGAAGACCATAATCAGAACTTGCTTGGGGATGCCCCACCGAGAATGGAGCTCCATGATCAAATGAGAGTTAAAAACAATGTGCGGCTGTTTTTTTGTGGGGCTGAAAATTTTTAAACAACAATCATTCGTTGCTTATGTGGATGTGAGTAAATGACTTTTCAGTGTTTTTTTCTTACAATATAATGGAAAAAATCCAAAACAAAATTATAATGTTTTCATAAATAATCATAGCAAGGGAGAAGGCACCACTACAGCAAGCATTTAGAACTGCAACAAAATGAACGTTTATTGATAAACATATTAATGAAACAACATTTAGATCTAGACAGAATGATGCAATACTATTAAACAGAATTACAAAAGCAAGAATAAACCTTCAGATCTTTGGCAAGAATCAACAGAGAAGCTTATGGAGAAGAACCCATACCTTTGTATCTTCTGCTTTCTTCTTCTTACTGTGAGTAGACCCATAATCAGTTTTTTATTTTGGCTGAGATCAGAGAGAAAGCTGGATTCGTGAAGAACAAAAATGGCAGTCACTTATTCGTAAGGATTTCTCCCAATACATCATTGTAGACAAAAAATAAGACCCAGCAATTTCAATGCCTTTTAACCAAAAATGAGCTACAATGACAAAAAATTACCTGGCTGCGAGATTTGAAAGGGCAAAAATCTCAGCTTGGCTCTGCAAACATCAAAAATTAAAAAAATGAGCTTAAAAATGAGCTAAAATTGTTTGAAAGGGAAAAAATCACCTGGCTGCGAGATTTGAAAGGGCTGGCAAGATTGTTTGAAAGGGAGAGTACATGCGAGATTATCCGAGGTTTGGGGGCAGTTGCGATGTGGGGGGAAGGCGATGACCTGCGATTACTGCGGGAACATGGGAGATTACTGCGAAGATCAAAAGTATACCCAACCAAATTAAAAGAAGTGAAGATGAGAGATGAGGACCTGCGAGATCAAGAAATTGGGAAGAAGAAGCTGAGATTACCTGCGAGATGAAGATGAGAGGTGAGGACGGCGGAAGTGATGAGAGACGTGATGAGAGGCCGCGATGTGGGGGGAAGGCGATGCGTCATTTGCGTTTTGGGGGGAACGGCGTTTTGAGAGAAATTTTTTCCCTCTATTTTCTGATGTGATCAAAAATTGTGATGTGATTTGAGAGAAACCCTCCAATATCTCATAACTCAATTTCTCATACCCTATATATAATCTATATAAACATCACACCCAATTACACATAACCAAAACCAAATTCTCTTATCCAATATCTCTTAACCAAAATCTCTTATACAACAATACACATATCCACATACAACAATACACATAACCAATATCTCTTATCCAAATTCTCTTATCCAAAAACCCATGATAACATCACTGTTTTATAATATAGATATCTCTTATCCAATTTCTCATGTCCAATATCTCTTATCCAATTTCTCTTGATAAAATCCCTCTTTTATAATATAGATTGTCATAATATAGCCACACGTCACCTAGAAAAACATTGACTCAAAAACCCATGCTCACCGCTTACCCCCTCCAGTCTCATTCATCCGCCATCCAACTCTTCAACCAAATGCTTCAACTTGCCATTGGTCTTCAAATCTTGTTCTAGCAGTTGCGATCTAAATTTCATGAAATTGGTCCATACCCATGTCTCGAAATCCTGTTTTGATGATAAAGACCTCTCTTTTGGATGCTATGCGAGGTTCTCCGATTTGGGCACTGCTCGTAAGCTGTTCGATGAATTGGCTGAGAGAAATGTGGTTTCTTGAACCGCTTTGATTTCTGGGTACGCGAGGATTAGGAAGATGGGGAATGCCCGTGTGTTGTGTGAGGAGATGCCTGAGCGGGATGTTCCTTCTTGGAGTGCACGCAGAATGGACTGTTTCCTGAGAGGCGGTCTGCTTGTTCAAGAGGATGGTCCTGCGTGGGGCCCGGCCAAATGCCACGACTCTCTCAGCATGCGTCGGGATTATGGAATTGAGCCCAAGATTGAGCACTGTCGATGTATTGTAGATCTTTTAAGGTCGGTCCGAGCGGTTCAGAGAAGTGATGGAGGTGGTAAGTGATATGATAATAGAACCCGATGAGGTCGTGGATGAGGTCGTGTCGGGATCCTTGCTCAATGGTTGCAGGATTTATGGCGATACAGAGTTGGCAGAGTTTGCAATTAAGGAGCTAAGGGAGATGGACCCGGACAATGTTGGGTATGGTATTATGCTCGCAAACTTGTATAGCGAGCGTGGGAAGTGGGACAAGGTGGGCAATGTTAGAAATATGCTGAAGGAGGGTGGAGGAAAGAAGTTACCATGGTGCAGTTGGATCGAGATTGAGAGTGAGTTTCACCAATTTTATTCTAGTGACAAGCTCCACCCCAAATCCGAGGAGATATCTGAGATCTTAGATCTGCTGGGTGGATCGATGGAAGCTTGAGAAGATGCAGTTATTGATGATTTCTTTGGTGTGTACACACCTGCACATGCACCGTCATCAAACTGTTAGCATCATATCATTCATATGGTATCCTAAAATTTGAAGGCTTGTTATATCTGTCTTTCATTTTCTTTCAAACGCCCCTGGTTTAAAATCAGTTTAAACTAAGCTCCTCATCCGAATGAGACCTGTGATATACCGTTGAGTTTCAACAGAAATTAGCTAAACACCTATCTAGCTTACTCATCTTCTATACAAGTCTTTTCATTCTTAAATATGATATACTTCCACATAAGCAGATTCTGGCACTTTTAATTTGGACAAATATCCCCTCATGTTTTGTTTAGAGAACATTAGAGAGGGCTGATAGAATTTTTTTTCAATTTCTGTGAAAAAAATCTTGAAGGATCAACCTCTAAGGTATAATGATAAAATTCTTGGGCTTAACCTAGTCAGTTATGAATCTCACTCAATTTGTGATTCAGTGCGCCCTAATGGATGGAAAAAGAAAAGAGAGAAAAACTGTAAAGAATGAAGGAAAAAATAGATGGCAATTTCTGTTGATATTAAGGAGCTCGAAAAGCTCAAAGGATGGGGAATTTTTGCCCAAATTGAAAGCACAAAACTCTAGTTATATAAAAATAAAACATATTTAAGTATATAAATATCTTCTTTGGACTCACAGGGTGTATCACGACACACTTCCTTTTTGGACAAAAGAGTTTTGTCCAAATTGATTTTTAGATGGTGGTTTTATATTTCTGCTTAAATTTTATTCATTAATTCTGCATAAGCCATCAATCTGCATACTTCTACGTTAGACCCCAAAATGTAGCAGAAACTCAATATAAGATCCCGGTTAACACTCAGTGAGAGAGAAGAACCCGAAATGTGACTTTATCAAAATGTAGGATTTTGAGAAGTCATCATTTCAAAGGGTGTACCTGTAACATGCCAAAGAAGTTGGGTGGTTACATAAAGTAATCAATGAGAAACCATCAACAATATGATCAACTTTGTGCATTTATCCTTTTACTCCCTGACGATATCGACACATACACCCACATTTCTTACTACTTTTCATTTGTGCGTGTGCACCGAATCCTGTTCGTGGGGGGTTTTGGGCTCCGTGCACTATGTGCACGTATTATTTCTAGTGTGTATGTATATATATATATATGAATATGGGCATGTGCTGTCAGCGCATGAAATTTTCCTGGCTGATAGCATTTTGGAGGTTTAATTTTTCTTTTGCATTGTGTTCTATAACTTGTTGGCTATCACCACACCAAATTTCAAGTAAATCCAACATTTTTTGACCCACCATCCATCCATTTCAAAAAAACCGCTCTGAAAACTGGACCTGTCAACGTAATCTTTTGGAAATGGATGGATGAGGAGTCAAAAAGTGTTGGATTTACTTGAAATTTGGTGTGGTGATAACCAACAAGTTATAGACCACACTGCCAAAAAATTAAAATTTTTTGACCCCCAAAATGCTGTCAGCACAGGAAAATCGGACCTGTACTGATATCACATGCACATATTACACACACATACATATAGAAAAATGGGAATAAGGTGGCCAAGGAGGAAAATCCTCTTTGGTCTACCCACGCCCAAGCTCCTCTCATATATTTTTTGAAATTGTTTTCCCCAATATGCTCTACACCTCATGGAAGATCACCACACCAAAAATCAAGTGATTTCAACACTTTTTGCCCATCGATTCACCTGTTTAAAAATCAACGGTCGCATAACATAGAACTTTTTGCAACAGATGGATCGAAAAATTTCAAAAAAATGGGGAGTCTTGGCCATGGGTGGACTAAGGAGGATTTTCCTCCTTGGCCACCTGACCCACATTAACCTCATGTGTGTATGAGTGTTAATGGGGTCAGTGGCCAAGGAGGAAAATCGTCAGGCGAACACCCATGGCCAAGCACCTCCCACATTTTTTGACTATTTTTCCTAGATGCTCTACACCTCATGGATGATCACCACACCAAAAATCAAGTAATTTCAACGCTCTTTTCACATCGATCCATCCATTGCAAAAAGTTTTATATTATTTTGCCGTTGATTTTTGCAATGGGTTGATCGATGGGAAAAAGTGTTGGCATCACTTGATTTTTAGTGTGGTGATCATCCATGAGGTGTAGGGAATATTGGGAAAAAATTTCAATAAAAATGTGGAAGTTGCTTGGCCATAGGTGGACCAAGGAGGAAATTCCCTCCTTGGCCACATGATTCCCATTTTTCTCATGTGTGTGTAAAGGAATATGGAGGTGTGTTGATAGCACATGATCGGATTTCCTGCGCTATCAGCTATTTGGGGTGCTAAACAGGTTTTTTTTTATTTTTTTGTAATGTGTTCTACAATTGCTGGTTACATCCCTACCAATTTTCAAGTGAATCCAACACTTTTTGAGCCTCCATCCATGCATTTCAAAAAGATTGCACTGACAGTTTCAGAACTTGAGTGTTCTTTTTGAAATGCATGGATAGAGGCTCAAAAAGTGTTGGATTCATTTGAAAATTGGTGGGGAGGTAGCTAACAAGTTGTACAACATTTTGCAAAATAAAAAAATAAAAAAAAATAAAAAAAACATTTTAACCCCCAAAAGGCTGACATCACATGAAAATTTCATGCGCTGTCAGCACACATCCATATTCCTCATATATATGCAGATACATATATATACATATATGTGTATATACGTGGTTCAAGCCAAAAAGTGATTTATGTTCTGCATTAGTCGACTAGAAGATTCATTAGTAGACTAATTACACAAATACTAGAGTTATGTGGTTCTGTATTAGTAGACTAATGTACTAATGACGTACCCTTTTAGACCGAATCACTCGTGGCCATAATGAATATGCTAAAGTAGCTATCGCCATGATTGAGACTTCGAATATTAGTCAATATTCAAATGGTATTGTGAGGAAACCAATCTTCCAGGGAGTCACACAGTGGAGAGGTAGGGATCCACTGTCTCACTTCCCATTATGGTCGACTCCATCACATGTTGTATGCACCACAATATGTCATTACCTCCGAGCAAGAAAACATATCCTGATGTAGATTTCATCTCATCTACATCTTCCCCATAGTCAGCATCAGTGTAGCCTTTCAGTTTGGTGGACGAACCTTCATAGCACAAACTGTAGTTGGCTGTGCCCTTTAAATATCTCATTATCCTTTTTACAGCTTTCCAATTCCGAGGTCCATGATTCGATTGATATCAACTTATCAATCCTACTACATGACATATGTCTGGCTTTGTACACAACATAGCATACATTAAGCTATCCATTGCACTTGCATATGGTACTCTTGACATTTTATTCTTTTCGTCTGCAATTCTAGGACAACCATCTAGACTTAACTTATCACCTTTTGCCGTTGGAGTTTCAACTGAATTACAATTAGACATGTTGAATCGTTCTAATACTTTATTTATATATGTTTCTTGCGACAATGCAAGAAATCTTTTAGAATGTTCCCTTTGGATTTTACACCAAGAATAAAATCCGATTCACCCATGTCTTTCTTTTCAAATTTTGATGACAACCATTCTTTTATAGTTATCAAAAACTCCATGTCATTACTAGCTAACAAAATGCCATCCACATACAATGTCAAGATGATAATTTATTCTTATTTTGTTTCACATAAACACAATGGTCTTCTTCGACCATCTCGAATCAAAGAGGTGACAACCCCATGAAACATATGGTTCCATTATCTAGATGCTTGTTTAAGGCCATACTGTAATTTACAGACTTTGTTTTTTGGCCTTTAATAATGAAACATACCGGCTGATCCATGTTGATTTCCTCATCTAGTTCACCATTTAGGAATGACATCTTGACATCCATTTGGTGAAGTTCTAAGTTTATATGAGCAACCAAAGCTATTATAAGGCGAATGGATGCAAATTTAACTGGTGAAAATGTTTTTTCGTAATCTATACCTTCCTTTTGGATATATCCCTTCAGTCACCAGATGCGCCTTATATCTTTCAATGGATCTATTTCTCTTTATCTTGAGAATCAACTTATTCCCAATTGTTTTTCAACCAGGCGACAAGTCAACCAGTTTTTAAACTTGGTTAACTTTCGTGGAATCCATTTCTTCCGTCATATCTTTCTTCCAATAATCTCGATCATGACGAAATAAAGCTTCTTCTACACTCTGAGGTTCTTTGTCATCTTGAGGTACAAAAATTAGTGCTTCCACTTCGATTTCAAACGATTTCAAATCTAATCGGGGAACCTTAACCCTTTTGCATATACTAACTGACTCATTAATTTGAGAATTCTGAATTACTTCTCTTTTGGACATACCACCCCTACTAACTTTGGGGACTCGAGAAGTATTCCATTGTACCTCAAATGACCTATTACTCACGAAGTCTGGATCTTCCAACTCATAGAGATCATCTTCATTTCTGACTTCGTCTTGCTAAGGGAACATATACTCTAAATGTATGTCATCCATATTCTGTGACAACGATGTCTTCTTACTCATCCAAGAAGACATAACCCTTTGAGTGTTCTTAGTATCTAATGAATGAACCCTTCTTTCTTATGTGTCATAACTTCCAATGCTTATGAGAAGTGTTATGTATATAAACTGCACATCCCTATGGTTTCAAATAACTCAAGTTTGTACTTCTCCCAGTCCAGAGTTCATTTGTGTGTTTATGAGTTGATTTGGATGCCACTAGGTTCAAAACATATGCTGCTGTTAATAGTGCGTCTCCCCAATACTTAATTGGTAAATTTACTTGTGACTTATTGCATCGAACCATCTTTAAAAGAGTTCTATTCCTTCTCTCAGCCAGACCATTTTTCTAAGATGCATAAGGAATGATAAGTTGTCTTAGAATTCCTTTTTCATTACATAGATCCTTAAATTGATCTGGTAGATAGTCAATATGTAATAACCCATTTTTAATAAGCAGCCCATGCAAGGCGTGTGGCCTTTGGCCCACTTCCTTTTTTTATTAAAACCCCTTCCACTAACTCTCTCTCTTCCCCTCTCATTCATTCTCAACTCAATCCCAACATGTTCCCTTTGCTCTCTCACGCGCACAACGAAAGCAGCGAACGACAGCAGCGATCGACCCGATGGAAAGATACAAAACCCTAGCCGTTTTGAAAGCGTGATCCGCGTCGCCTTCCAAGGAGATTTTCGACCAGATAAGGGCCTGTTCGGTTTGTTGAGAATGGGGGGTTGAGAAAGTTGTTGGAGGACAAATGGATAGTCAGAGCACACCTTTCAGATCTTGGATGACATGTTGTGAGTATGCATGTTGGATTTCAAGGCGTCATGGAAAGATCACCTACACATCGTGGAATTCGTATATAATAATAGTCACCAGGCGAGCATCTGGATGGCGCCATTTGCGGCCTTATATGGAAGAAAGTGTCGGCCCCCTTGAACTCGGACGACGTTGGAGATCAAGAATTGATGGGACCTGATATGATAGTAGATGCAGTTGATGTGGTGTATGACTGATTAGAGAGAGACTACAATTGGCACACGATAGATATAAGCACTGGGCGGATTCGAAACGAAGACATTTGGAGTTGCAGCCAGAAGACAAGGTTTTTTGAAGATGTTACTAAATCGAGGTCTGATACGTTTTGGCCGACGAGAGAAACTTAGCCCACACTATATTGGACCGTTTGATGTGCTTGAACGAGTGGGAGCAGTGACATACAAGATTGCATAGCCCCCATCCTTAGAAGGGGTGCATAATGTGTTTTACATATCTCAGCTACCAAATATATGGGAGATCCATCGCGCATGGTGGACCATTCAGAGATTTCAGTGCACCCAGACCAGGTGTACGAGCAGCAGCCAGTGGAGGTCATCGATCGACATCAGAAGAACATGAGAAACATGATAGTCAATTTGGTGAAGATATTATGGCATCGCAATACACAAGGCAAGACTACTTGAGAACGAGAAGAAGAGATGAAGGAGCGCTACCCCTTTTATTTGAGTAAGTCTAATTCTTCCAAGTCCGAGAACGGAATTTATTGTAAGGGGGAGGATGTAATAACCCATTTTTTTAATAAGTAGCCATGCAAGGCCCGTGTCCTTTGGCCCACTTCCTTGTTTTATTAAAACCCCCTTCCACTAACTCTCTCTCTCTCTTCCCCTCTCATTCGTTCTCAACTCAAGCCCAACCCGTTCCCTTTACTCCCTCACACGTGCGACGAAAGCAGCGAACGGCAGCAGCGATCGACCCGATGAAAAGATACGAAACACTAGCCGTTTCGAAAGCGTGATCCGCACCGACTTCCATGGAGATTTTCGATCCGATAAGATCTCCTTACTCTTATCTCTTTACGCATATCTTTCTCCTATTTATGCGAAGCAAGTCTTAGGGTTTTGTTGATGCGAAAATGGTTTTCTCCTTCTTTGAAATTCTTCAAAAAACTTCTGATTTGGTTCGGATTTATTCTCTGGTTTTCTGGGATTCATTGGCTTGGCTTTCTACGCTCATGGTAAACCTTCTTTACTATAAATTTCAATTATACTCTTTTGTGTCATGATTTTGTTGCGAAAATTAGGGGTTTGATATAGGAAATGATGATTCAAATTTCTAATTGAAGGGAATTTCTCCTCTTGATTAAATATGGCATCTTTAGGGCAAGGTGGCAACTTTGCCGCAACCCCGTATTTTTGTTTTAGGGCTTTTGGGGTTCTAAGGGTTGGCCACCGGGGGGTCTTTCCCTCTTCAGAGGGGTTCAGCTATGCTTCTCTTACCGTAAAATTTATTACGGCCGTTTTCAACCCTGTTGTTTGGTTTTCTTGGACTGATGGCTGTTCTCCTCTTATTGTACTTCCTGTGGCTTGTGTTCTTTTGGGCCTTAGGGCTCGACTGTGTTTAGCTTACCATTCTAATAAATCTGCGGCTGATTTTTCATAACACGCCTATTACATGCGGCTGATTCTTCGTTGGTACTGTACCTCGTAGACTTAATTTTGTGGGATTATGAAGAGATGGCCCACTACTTTTACTGTCACATTTTGTCAGATTTTGAGGAGACTTTTCCCCGAGCTAGGTAGACCTGAGAACCCAAGTATGGATGCCTAGATAAGAATCTAATCCTAACTATGTTTTAGTCCTTTTTAAAAGTGATTTAGTTTCAGTTTTAAATGTTTCGAAAGATTTGATTGTTTTAGAAACTGTCCGTGCATAGTGTAGGCGTTCAAGGGTGTGTGGCAGGGGGATGGCGGTTGATGTTCTGGGAGGTTTCTTTGCTAATGATGGTAGTGGAGGTAGTGGGCTTGGGAATCATGTCATTTATGATCATAGTGAAGTTACGGTGCTTCCTCATAGGGTTGATACTGTTCTTCAAATATTCACAAAGCTTTAGGTTTGATACTAGCTTGATCTATCATTTTGATCAGTCATCTCTCTTACTAGATAAATAGAAGAATTCCTGCCACCAATATGTGTTAACAGTTTGTGCACAGAGAGACATTTCCTGAATTGAAAGTCCCGATATATAATTCTAATTATATAATACTGTTGATTGCATGTCATTGGAATGTTGAGTCCGCGAAGTTCTCTGACAACTGTTGGAGCAAATATAGATGTTTCACTGATGGACTATATGATATGTCTATATAGATGTGTAACATCTAATATGCCTTTTACCTTTCCAGTTGTGGCACTGTTTGCACTCGTTTGCTATTTTTGGTACATAGACTGAATTCAGATATGGAGCGTAAAGATAACTCCATGATCTCTGGATTTTTTTGACCACGGCGTGCAGCCAGAGAACATATTAAAAAGAATAAAGATAAAAGGAGTAAGTTACAGAAGGAGAAATCTATCATCTGATCACATTATCTGAGCAGGATAATAGTGCTGAAGGAAAAGAAAAAGGGGGAATAGGAAAGAAAAGAACAAGAACAAGGACTAGATGTTCCGCTACCAGGGGGCATGGCACAACAGACGCTAGGAGGAGAAGAGGGAGATGACCCGACGTATGACTACATCTCAAGGTTGTTCGGATCTGTTGGATACAAGTGTCACCTCTCAAACATATCTGGCATGGCACGACATGCGCTAGGAGGAGGAGAGGGAGATGACCCGACGTATGACTGCATCACAAGGTTGTTCGGATCTGTTGGATACAAGTGTCATCTTTCAAACTTATCTAGGCAATCCTCACTCCCATAAAGCTGGTCCCTAATTTTGGGATAGAAGCTTCGTTTTTCCAGTAGTAGTAGTAGCAATTGCCAGATAATGATAAAACAATTTATTCATCTTTCTTCTGGTGCATATTGTAGAATCCATATGTGGTTTCAATAGTCAGTCTGCAATTGAAGTGCTTCAAAATGTTGCTTCCAGAGCTTGTATTGTAGGTGGAAATGTCTTTGAAAAAGTTTTAAAGAGATGGTGGTTACGTGATGTCTTTTTGATTTATGCTTATTCGAATTTTGAAATGAGATGCCATGTGTGTTAGGAAACACCCACTATTAGAACTGAAGGATTTGATGGCATGTTGCTGATTTACGGATAGTAGGTGATGATATTATAAGGAGAATACTTCTGTACCATCTTTCCACCAATGACTATCACCAAAAGGAACAATATATCAGAAGCAGGAGAAGTGTATAGTTTCATTTTATATATTCACACAATGTAGGTGTTCTTGGGTGCATGTGCATAATTGCTTATGCATCACTGTAGGTGGTTTATGAAAGTCTGAAATATCATGCAAGTTGTACATTAGTTTCGAATACAATGAAGGTCAATATTCTACAGAAAGATATTATCAATTTGAAAGATTTTTAGAGTTCAATATTAGATGCTTTCGATACTCTCCAAGTGCCCATATTGGGAATATGTTCCGATATGCTGCATAGTTCAGCACCCCATTCTTGGCAAGACTTCCCACCATTTCCTGCAATAGATTGTCAGTATTAGCAACAATGCACTGTATATTGTATTAATAACTTTCGATATCGATATTTTTACTTACCTGGTTATTACTATTGATATCTTGATTTTAATTTATCTGGTCAATAACTTTTGCAATCTTACTTTTGGCCCATCAGTAACTGTGCAACGATAAAAATGAAGCTTTGACTAAGCGGCATGCAATGGGTCAAATTCTGGGAGGCACATCATGGTCAAGTATTCTTGAGAAATCTTATTTGCACTCAAAAAAAGTTTTGATAAGCTTTTTTGTTAGCATTTTTCCGAGGAGAGTGTCAATGTGTTCGTCCTACATTTATTGGCCAGTCTCTTGGTCTATAAAGCATCTATTCAGTAAGTAGGTAAACCCTACTAGAATTATAATCTCCCAAATATGTTCAAACCTCAATAGGAGTATTGATCCTACAACACTTTTTGTAGAATCCTAAACTTCAATCTTATTGCTTATAACACTTAATTCTCTTTTAAGGTTTTTATCTAACAGCTTGAGAAAATAACTATGCAATTTTTACTTTATTCTTTCTCCAGATTTGGAAACTTGAGGTTTTTATTAACCTAAATAGTTTTAAGAAAAATAGTCACACATTGGATAAAATACAAAGAAGTTTGGAACATAAATTGAAGTTGTGCCTTTATCTTCTGCTTAAGTTTTGGGGTTATCTTAATCAAGATTATGTACTCAATAATTGACTAGCTGTGGGCCCCTAATCCGAACTAGATAATGGGAACCGAGGCAAAGCAAGAAACGAAAGCCTGGAAGGATAAAGAAGAAAGGCATACAAAAACTAAGAGGTCAATGGCCGGTTAGAAGTGCAGTGTTTGTGCTAAATGTAGAACGGGGAGAATGCACGATGGATGACTGTGTTAGAGGGCTGCTCTAACCTGTTGAAAATCCTATTATTTTTTGATCATAAACTCTAAGTGGTTTGCAGCAACCGTGAAATTCCAACTGTGGGCAATCCTAGATAATATGTAGTAGCAGAAAGTAGTTTCCATATGGTCAAGGAGTAAGAGCATTGCTGGAAGAGATGTTAAGCCGATTCTTGAACCATGTGACAAAAAGGGCAAGGGAATGAGCCAGCAATGTTGTGCCTCTAGATGATATCAGCAGCGGGGAGCCTGTTGTAGAACGGGAGTTACATTGTGATCTTGACCTTGAGAGGAGATTTAGTAGCTTAGCTATTGGTGGTTATTGGTGCCAAAGGGTGATTGCCAAAGGGAGACCAGTAGAGGGAATGCATAGTGAATGACCTAAAATTGCAAGGATCCAAGTGAAATTGTCCGGTTGCTGAGAGATATGCTTCCAATTGAGTTGGTCAGTTAAGGTGGTAAGAGCAGCAAGTATGGCATGTGATAACATGCAATGGAACATTGGTGCCCATTGGTTCTTGATTCTTTGGAGGTAACCGGGGCACACATATTAGAAGCAACCTCAAAGAGGGATGTGAAGACAGTGGCAAGAGATTGATTTTCAATCCAGTGGTCTGTCTAGAAAAGGACCATATCATCGACGCCACACATAAGTTTGAATCTGAGTTTGAAGTGACCAGAAGAAGGTCCCCAATCCTACTATGATCCAGTTCTAACATCGAGTAAAAGAAAGGTGGAGTTAAACTCTCAAGTGTCCAGTGAGAGCTATATTGGAGAGTAAAATATTGATATAATGACATTGTCCATGCTTGATCCCTGGTGGATGCGGGGCTCGTGCGCGCGCTTAGCCAAGTTTCAGGTGGATAAAAAAACAGGGATAGAATCACAAGTATTGGGAAACTACATTTTGTACAGTCAATATCGTCAGAAATGATAGTTAACCAAAAAATGTTTACTTGAAAGTATTACTTTTGTTTTGTAACCCATGTACCCACCCTGTTCTATGCTTTCCTTGGGATACATGCTGCCCGTAGAATGCTGTCTGCCAAGGCTAGAAACAAAATTGTGACACCCTGGATTACATGCTGAAAGTATGATACACTAAGGGATGTATATATGGTCATATTGATAATATAAATGGTAAAATGATAAATTATGAGAGATCTGTCTTATGGATGCTAATATCTTTTGCTGAATATGTGCAACAGATAAAGTGCATGAACACACACAAATCATACGACAGAGAGAGCAGCATTGAAAGAAAACAGTGGTCAAATTACCTGCTGAGGGAAATCCCCATTTTCTTCTTGCATATTTATTAGGAATCTCGCTGCATGATGCAGGGGCTCAGGATCTCTCTCTGCCTGTTTTGTTGTTTTTACAAGAAAGCATGTGAATATTAAAACAACAATTATTCTGCTTAATTATTATAGCTAAATGAAATATGCATATAGTGATCTCATTGTGAAGGTTAGTCAAAGATGTTGCCACTTGCCACAGTAAATCTTTTTATATATGTTGTTCAAAACAGAAAATAATATAAGAAAATGTTAGACAGTTTTGAGCCATACAATCTAGATGCATCCTCTAACATCTATGACATGAAGTTTAATCTGTGCTCTAAGGACATGTTGTGTTTAAATACCGTATGATTTCATTCTGTATAATGTTTGGACATGTTCTCATTTTGCCACATGCTGATGGTGAATAGTGTCTGTTTATCTGTGTGCATGCTCATGTGGGCATTGCATTGGTTTCCACATTGTTATTTAATTCATTGATTTTACAGGTTTGGCCATGCCGTGCTCTCATTTCCTTCATTGTCCATGTACTGTGTACCAATGTGACATAAACTGATATACTTATTTTAATATGAAAGTGCATCTTTATAACTTTAAGGTTCTTGTTTTAACTCCTGCTTAATAACATAGCATGCTACATCGCTTCCAGAAACTTTGATAGGGTTAAATGCTCCATTTCATAACCTGTTTGTATATGGAGTGGGGGTTTGTTTGGCTTATGGTTGGGGAGCTTAATGTTTAAGGCAAAGGTAGGGAAGCCAACATATGTTTGCTTTTAGAAGATTTGGTGGGACCTTGAGCAAGTGCTAATTGGTTATGATTAAATTTGTTCTTTGCAAATGCTTAGCTGTAAATTTATGTGTTATAATAATTATATTGTGAAATGATTTTGGTGTAAAAGAGATGTACTGCATTTCATGTTAATAATAAACGATAGGCAGGTGGAGAGAAAGACAACTACCATCTCTAACCTTTCTTCCAAATCTCTTTTATTATCATGGTATCAGAGCAGTGTGTTTAACCCTAAACCCCTAACCCTACTATTCCTCTCCTTACAATACCAGCGTTGCTAGATCTGAGATTCTTGTTGTCATCGTCATGGTCCCTTTCCGACCTCAATGGTTCCATCTGATGCTGTCTCGACTTCATACCTAGATCGACGACCTCACCGACCTGGATCGACCACTACCCAAATACGACCACTCGTCGATGCTGTCTCGGCCTCGCTGATGCTGTCTCGGCCTCGCTGATGCTGCATTAATCACATGAATGCTACACTGACCTCTAGTCGACTGCATGCTGACATTATCAACTTAGGTTCACATCAAGTTTGACTTTGACCTCATCAAATTTGACTTGATTTGGCATTGATACCACCAGGTCAACCATTTTGGCCGGCACAGACCACATCCAATTAACTTCGATCATGTCTGACCATCCTCACCGATCATCCTCACTGACATCTTTTTAACCCTTATGCCCCTATCAACCTTATGCCTCTTGTCAGATCAAATCTAGATTAATGTCTTCCAGAAAACATTAGTAAATACAACAAAAAAGGGTTTTAGAGCATTTATGCCCATTTATTGAACACTTACGCTTATAAAGCATTAATGCTTTTTTCACATTGATACACGAGATTGGTGTCTTTTGGTATGCCATTGTATATTTATGATTCCCATAGAGGATTGTTACGATAGTTTGAGGAGTTGGACGTATTTGCATGATCCTAAAAGAGGATAATAATGTTGGATACCGAATGAGGATTATAGTAGTTGTTTTAATTTGTAGGTGAAATCCTATAAGAGGGTGATAGGTTTGTATCGTTGAGCGACTCCATTTCCATCCGACACGAAGTCCTCCAGTTGATGCATGTATATGTCTTCATCCAACTTGATACGTCTATTTTACGGAAGCCCAACAGCATGGGCCCAAAGGCGCAGCCCACTACGCGAAGTCACGGGAGGTCCAAGCCCACCAAACAAAGCCCGAAAGAACATGGAGCTAGAAACCCAACTACCGGTCAGAAGCCCGTCTGCGAGATCAGGCCCGCCCGACAAAGCCCCTTAGAGGGCCCCCGAACGGCGATCCAACCCGGCCCCGGAAACGCGCAAGTCACTCGCCCACTCCAGCGATAACCGTTCCCCCAGGCCCGCTACCACTTAATGGCCGTAATGGAGAGGTGCTGGCATGGCGCAGGGAACGGCGATGGGGAGGCGGATTGAGGGGGCACGATCGGGGGCGGACGAGGGACGTGAGTCGTGGGCAATCACGACGGGAGGCCAATAAAAGGGCTAGAAGGACGACTAGACAAAAGGACGGCATCTCAGGTAACTAAAACCTAAGGTACTCCATCAACGACCTAGTTCCCCCATTTCATCTCCTTCCTCCCCCGCTCGCGCCGGTAGACGTCGTTCCGATCTCCTCTCGAGTCGAACCGTCTCCGCCGAGCCTCCTCTTTCAGATCATCGTCTGACTTAGGCATCGGAGGGGATTTGGCCGGAACCAAGGTCCGGCCCCCCTGACGAGTGTTCTCGTCTGCGCAGGAGGACGTCAGATCCACGGGCCGAGGCTTCCCCTCCGCCCCACGCCGGCCACGCATCAAGTAAGACGACCGAGGCTACTCCTCGTCGTCCGACCGACCGAGGCCGAGCACGTCCGTCTGAGCCGATGCTTCCCCTCCGCTCACGAGGCGCCGAGGCTATCCCTCGTCATCCGACCGTCCGAGGCCGAGCGTCTCACACCGGGTCGAGGCTTCCCCTCACCCCCCTTGTGGCCGAGGATCCAGACCCGACCCAGCCGACGCGCTCCACATCATCCACAACCCTGATTCGCGCCGCATCTGCACGGACCCGACGCACCCGAGGGACCCAAGTCGGCCCCTTGACCACGTTGACCGGGTAGTCCACGGTCAACGCTTTTGTAGTGAGAAAACACTCTGAAACATCTGGCGCCGTCTGTGGGAACGAACTGTCCCACAAAGAAACAAACCACACCTGCAATGGCACGAGCCTGCAACGGAAAGAGACGCATGCCCCCCATCCCGGAGGAGGGGAATGGCGCACCCAACAGCAACCTTGAGGACGCACCCGACGATAATCACCCCGCCCCCTCAACCGAAGAGACTGGCGGGTCGGAACTAGCCACGCAGGGGTAGCTCCGCGCCCTGGCCCAAGAGACCAACGCGAGCATTCAGACGTTGGTCGTGACGGTACAACAGCTCGTCGGCGCTGCGCCAGCCAACGGAGACGTGTTGGGCGACGGCCATCGTTGGGCGGGGGGTCCCCCGCTCTTACGGTCCGCTGTGGTCGATGACCACGGGAACCGAAGATCGAACACGGAGCGTCGGTTCACATTGCCCGGCTCCCATCAGGCGAGATCACGCGCCTCCTCCCCTTATCGTGAAAGGAGCCGGAGAGAAACCGAATTCACGGGGGACGAATCGGTGACCGCATCGTCTCGTCGGCCACGATCACCCCACCGCAGAAGAAGCGATCGACACCACTCGAGAGACCGGTCACGGCGAAGCGGAAGCTCCCGCCGGAGGAGCCGGGAACGCCGGGTCAGCCCGACCCCCAGTGTGGCGAGGGCCGTGGAGCCAGCCCCGCCGGCGCCTGTGCCCCCTCCACCACCGAACGAGCCGGAGTTGGGCGGGTGTCGGACCCCCGTAGGCATCCACGGAGACCGGTGCCCCCTGTCGCGGAGAATAACCGACGCGCGGGTCCCCTCTCGATTCAAGATCCCGGCGCTGGGGAAGTACGACGGGATAGGAGACCCGGGAAACCACGTGATGGACTACGAGGGGGACATGTCCTTCCAAGGAGCCGACGATGACCTGCTCTGCAGGGGCTTCTATTCGACCCTCAGGGGAGCGGCGAGAACCTGGTACCGCAGCCTACCCAGCCGCTCCATCGACAGCTTCGAGGAACTCACCCAGCTGTTCTGCAAACAGTTCATGGCAGGGCGATAGGTAATGCCTGATGCTGAACATTTGTTTAACATAGTGTAGGGCCCGACCGAGCCGCTCCGACAGTTTATGCGCCACTTCAACACGGAACGGCTGAACGTAAACAGCCCTCCCGATCTTGTTGTCCAAACGGCCCTAAAGAAAGGGCTGCGCCATAGAGGCCTGAAGAAATCTCTGCACAACGATCCCCCGAAGGACCTCCCTGGGATCATGGCGAGGACCGAGCGCTTCATGTTGACCGAGGAGACCTTGGCCATTGAGGCAGGAAAGGCCAGACGAGGGACCAAACGCGGCGATAGCGAGCGCCGCAGCCCCGAAGGGTACCGGACCGAGAAGAGGACGAGAAACAGGCAGCGGGGAGAGGGTACGAGGGACGCCACCCCAGACGCCGTCCTCGCTCAAGTGCAGAAGGAAGAGCGCGCCGATCGCCCCCCACCAAAGACAAAAAGAGGGGGGAAGAATGGGGAAAAGTATTGCAAATACCACAAGGACAATGGCCACGACACTGAAGACTGCTGGCACCTAAAGAAGGACATTGAGAAGCTGATGAGCCGAGGGCACGCAAGGAATTTAGCCGACGAGCCGGCCCACGGAGAAGGAACCTCCATGCAGCCGGACAAGGGGAAGAAGGTCAACACCGTCCAAGGACCCCTCCGCATCATAGAGTGAGCAGGCGAGACCCCCCAGTCGCAGCCTAGTCCGGAGGAGATTATCTAGGTTTACATCCCTCCGTCTAGCTTTATTTCCTTTTTTACTCCAAATGTACTAGTCCAATAGGACTCTTAAGAGTACAAATGCATTCCCTTTTATCTTTTCTTTATCTTCGACGGAATCAACATTTCATTAAGGGTGCATAAGAGTGAAGACCGCCGCCTCACCAGATGGGGGGGGGTCAGACAAAACCAGTCCTAAGACGAGGAGCTTCGCCCTCGCCGACCGACTCCTGCGCTCGTAAGTCTGGGGGCAATTCCCCCAGCCAGCGCGGACGCCAACCGGTCCTAAGCCGAGGAGCTTCGCCCTCGCTGACCGACTCCACCGCTCGTAAGTCTGGGGGCAATTCCCCCAGCCAGCGCAGACGCCAACCGGTCCTAAGCCGAGGAGCTTCGCCCTCGCTGACCGACTCCACCGCTCGTAAGTCTGGGGCAATTCCCCCAGCCAGCGCAGACGCCAACCGGTCCTAAGCCGAGGAGCTTCGCCCTCGCTGACCGACTCCACTGCTCGTAAGTCTGGGGGCAATCCCCCCAGCCAGCGCAGACGCCGACCGGTCCTAAGCCGAGGGGCTACACCCCCGCTGACCAGCTCCGTTGCTCATAAGACTGGGGGCAGCCTCCCCCCAGCCCTCAAGGACACCAACCGGCTCGTCCACTCGAGAGGCAACCTCCCGGGGAAAGGAGGCGAGCGACCACTGTCAGCAGAGGTGCCGAGGTCGCGACAACAGAACAAGATGCGCGGAAGATTCAAGTAAGTCAATTTCATTTCCAACAATTAACCATGGTACAAAAGTGTGTCTTATTTACAGGAAATCGAAGTGGAGAAATCTCCTTACAAGTAATCCGCTCTCGGCGGACAGCAAAATTCGTCACCTACGGAAACTAGGGGTAACGCCGGCGGAGCAAAACTTGTCGACCAAGAACACAAAGTTGCGGGCGTAGGCGATCACCCTTGCAATCGGCAATTGTTCGCTCCGAAGCAGAGAACCGGTAAAGAGGCCAATGGAGATTGCGGGGCCGGGGATCCATTTCAAGTAGACCGGCCCAAAGCGAAGCGGATGCTAAAAAATTTGAGGATAAAAACAAGGACGACAGGCCGGGAAGGACGACCTAGGGGGCCCGGGCTCGAGAGGACGCATCCTTGGGCGCCTCGCCCTGCTCGGAGCGAGGGGGATCGACAGGCGGAGGAGCCTGCCGGACTCGCTCCGCACAATCTCGGAAGGAGGACTGGACGACTTCGACGATCCGGGGGCCGATAAGGCCTTCATATGTACCGAAGGCTTCCCTGATGACATCGAAGATCCTCTCCCCCAGAGTCCCGACGACGCCCCTCTCCACCTCCTCCGCAAACCGCGCCACCTGACGCCGATCCGACAGTTCCTTCTGAAGCTCCCCCCTCTCCAGGCGGAACGACTCCGCCGCTTCCTCAGCCGACTGCCGAGCGTCCTCCAACTTTCCCTGGAGGTCACCCATTCGTCCCTCTAGCTCGGCCACCCGGAGCTTGAGTTGCCGAGACTCCATCTGGGCCTCCACCATAGCTACCTCCGCCGCCCCGGCCCGCTCTTGGGCCCTCGCAGAGGACACCTCTAGCTCCCTCAAATGGACAGCTCGACGCTGCGACTCGACAGCGAGTGTGGAACCCTGAAACGACAAGACATGAGCCAAGAAGAGAGCGAATGAAAGAAAAGGACAGCAGAATAGCCAAACCTGTTGAAGGATCCAGACCAAGGAGTCTGACACCTTGTCGGCGGGGATCCTCTCGAGGAGACTACGGTCCCGGGGGAGGACGGAGCCCTTGACGAACTGCTGAGCCAGGGCTCGGTCGACAAACACCGAATCCCCGGGGGTGACCTCGAGGGAGGCCGAGCAGCCCGCCAACAGGGCACCGATTCCCGATATTGGAGGCGGAGACGCTGCGACGGGGGTGGTTGTCAGGGCCACCGGAAGATCACCGGCGAGCATCGCCGGGGGCACGGAGCACACCGGACTGGAGGGAGCCTCGCCTTCCCTCCTCCTCTTCCCCTCGTGAGGCTCGGCAGGCGCCGAAGGGGAGCGCTTCCGCCTCGTGCCACCTCCACCCTCGGGGACAAGAGGGGGCACGCCAAGCGCAAGGGAAGCTGCACCGGACCCGGCGTTGCCCCCCGCCTCTTGGGCTGGCGGGGCGGATCCGGCCCTTGCGACCCCCCGGGGAGGAGATCGCCAGAAGAAGAGCCGGGAGGCGCGGCCACCACCTTGCCCACGGAGGGCTCGGCTCGGCGCACCTCCTCTTCAACGGTCCGCCGGGGTGCCCTTCCAGAGGTACTACCTCGGCTCCGAGCGGCTCCACGACGGATCAGCTCATCGACATCGCGGGTGAACTCGCGACCAGCCATTCCTGCAAGGGAAACCGAAATCAGGGTAAGCCATGGGGCAATCCAGGACTGAAAAAGCGATCTACCCGGAGACCACAGGACGGCCTTCAGGAGTAGGTCGTCCAACAAAGACCATATGGACTTCGCCTCCAAGGGGAGGGTCGACAGCAGCGCGACGGCCGCCTGATCAGCCTCAGAGAGGGCTAGCGTTGGGCAAGGCCGGACCGACCCGCCCCAACCTGTCAAAATCTGGGCATCCTCCAAGAAGACCACGAAGACATAATCCGAGCTCCAATCCCCCGACCAGCGGGGTAGCCCGATCAGGCATTCCCTCCCCGAGCGGGCTCGGAGGTGCAACCATGACCCTGGACCGACCGTCTGGATCTGATAAAAGTAGAAGAGAAGGGGGAGAGATGGCTCCAGACCACGAGTACAGCAGAGCATCACGAGGCCCGTCAGTACCGCAATCGAACAGGGGGTGAACTGGCAAAGGGGCACCATGAGATACTCCATGACCTGGATGAAGAAAGGATTGAGCGGGAAACGAAGACCCAGGCGGAACATCTCGACATAGACGCCGACTTCATTGCTCCTCGGAAGGCAGATCCGCTCGTCGATGAAGGGGACTCGAACATCGTACGGGTAGCAGAGATACCTTTCCCGGATCTCCGCGGCCGCTAGAAGAGGAGTCCTCGACGGCGTTCGGAGGATAACCGGAGGTACGTTAAGCCGCACGGCAGCCGACGCCACATCATCGCCGGCATAGTCCGGGAAGAGCTTCCCCTTCCCTTTATCTCGGAGGAAACGACTCCCAGAGGAGGAACCAGATCGGGGCCCGCCCCGCCTGGACTCAGGAGGATCCCTCGCCCCTTGGCCAGAACCACCTATCCTAAGAGCAGCCATAATATGAAAATGGGAAAGGAGTTACCTTTTTGTTAATCTGGAGAAGAAAAGGAAACGAAGGCGGCGGGAGACTCCGAGTTGTGGAAAGCCTAGAACAGAGGGAAGAGCGAGGAAGAAGTTGGGATCAACGCAGCCGGGGATCTTATATACCAGACCTTGGGGCGAATTCGAAACGCCTGACAGGAACGCGTGGCAGGCCTCAAAGAGTCGGCGGCATTTCGAAATCGGCGTCAAGGGAAGTCCAATCGATCCGCCTCATCATAACCTTCATTTATGACCACGCCTCGACTGACGCGCCACTCGGAACCCCAGGAGTCACATCGGTCGAATCGAGCCGGCCAAGGCCGATCGGCCCCACCGATGGGGGCAATTGATACGTCTATTTTACGAAAGCCTAACAGCATTGGCCCAAAGGCGCAGCCCACTACGCGAAGTCACGGGAGGTCCAAGCCCACCAAACGAAGCCCGAAAGAACATGGAGCTAGAAACCCAACTACCGGTCAGAAGCCCGTCTGCGAGATCAGGCCCGCCCGACAAAGCCCCTTAGAGGGCCCCCGAACGGCGATCCAAACCGGTCCCGGAAACGCGCAAGTCACTCGTCCACTCCAGCGATAACCGTTCCCCCAGGCCCGCTACCACTTAATGGCCGTAATGGAGAGGTGCTGGCATGGCGCAGGGAACGGCGATGGGGAGGCGGATTGAGGGGGCACGATCGAGGGCGGACGAGGGACGTGAGTCGTGGGCAATCACGACGGGAGGCCAATAAATGGGCTAGAAGGACGACTAGACAAAAGGACGGCATCTCAGGTAACCAAAACCTTAGGTACTCCATCAACGACCTAGTTCCCCCATTTCATCTCCTTCCTCCCCCGCTCGCGCCGGTAGACGTCGTTCCGATCTCCTCTCGAGTCGAACTGTCTCTGCCGAGCCTCCTCTTTCAGATCATCGTCTGACTTAGGCATCGGAGGGGATTTGGCCGGAACCAAGGTCCGGCCCCCCTGACGAGTGTTCTCGTCTGCGCAGGAGGACGTCAGATCCACGGGCCGAGGCTTCCCCTCCGCCCCACGCCGGCCACGCATCAAGCAAGACGACCGAGGCTACTCCTCGTCGTCCGACCGACCGAGGCCGAGCATGTCCGTCCGAGCCGAGGCTTCCCCTTCGCTCACGAGGCGCCGAGGCTATCCCTCGTCATCCGACCGTCCGAGGCCGAGCGTCTCACACCGGGTCGAGGCTTCCCCTCACCCCCTTGTGGCCGAGGATCCAGACCCGGCCCAGCCGACGCGCTCCACGTCATCCACAACCCTGATTCGCGCCGCGTCTGCACGGACCCGACGCACCCGAGGGACCCAAGTCGGCCCCTTGACCACGTTGACCGGGTAGTCCACGGTCAACGCTTTTGTAGTGAGAAAACACTCTGAAACACAACTCATGTAGAAATACAGTTTTGACATCGAGTTGCTATAACTCCATGTCCTTGGATGCGACTAGTGCAAGCAACACTAGAATAGAAGCGTGTCTTACTACTGTAGAAAATATCTCATTATAGTTCTCTTCCTTCTGTTAAGCAAATCCCTTAGCCATTAGCCGGTCTTTGAAGTGTACATCATCACCGTTATTGATTGAGCTTTCATTGACCTTGTAGATTCATCTACACCCAATGGCACGTTTATCTTCCGATAGGTGAACTAAATCCTATGTGTTGTTATGGTGGAGCGACTTCATTTCTTCTACCATGGTACCTTGCCAATTTGCAACATCGTCCGAAGTCATGGCTTCACTAAAGGTCAATGGCTTCTCATGCTCAATGTTTCAAAGCATACGACACCATGTCGTCAGATTAGAATGCCGAGTAGTCCTAAGTCCCCAATCTTTCGGGTGCCTACTCCTCTTTGATCTCCGCACCTCAACGGCTTGGAACTCATTACGTACCCGAGCTTGAACATGTATCTGCTCTTGGTCCTTTACCTGGACCTCAACATGTCCCTCAGCTGGGACCATGACCATGACCATGACCGGTCTC
Source organism: Scilla litardierei (assembly GCA_030789695.1). Classification (NCBI taxonomy): domain Eukaryota; kingdom Viridiplantae; phylum Streptophyta; class Magnoliopsida; order Asparagales; family Asparagaceae; genus Scilla; species Scilla litardierei. Next base: position 57,684,527 of record CM061139.1, read on the forward strand.
CTATGAGCGGGATCGGAAGCTCAACCATCTTCATTTCGGGCTCCACGGATGTCGGTTGATCGTCCGACTGAGTATACTTCACACTAAGCACCACAAACTCATCGATTGTGACATGTCGGCTCACAAATGCCTTGCAGGCTACTAGATCCCGCAAGCAATATCCCTTTACACCGTCGCCATAGCCGAGAAGAATACACTTTTTTGCCATAGGCTCCAACTTGTCATCCTGCTCGTAAGCATAAGCCGTGCAACCAATGATGCTAAGGTATGAGTAGTCTCTGACCTTTCCACTCCAGTTCTCTAGAATTTGGTAATCAATTATCCTTGACGGAACTCGGTTCACGATGCGCACATCGGTCGTAATGATCTTCCTGTAAAATTCCTTCTCCAATCCGGACAAGTTCCTCAAACAATACACTCGTTCTAACAATGTTCGGTTCATCCTCTCTGTCACTACATTCAATTGCGAATCACTCGAAGTTGTAAAATGTCATTGAATGCTTAGGGATCAACAGTAGCCATTGAACTCCATTGAGGTGAACTCACCTTCATTGTCGGATCTAAGGGTTCTAACGGTCCTGGCTTGCTTTTCAACCATTGTTTTCCATTTCTAACGGTCCTGGGTTCTAATTCGTTTTCATTGGATAGAACCAACAATTACGAGAACAATCATCGATAAAGAGGACAAAGTATCTAGCACCACCTCCTGGCGTCACATGACACGGTCCCCACACATCTGAATGAATGTAATCCAGTGGAGCTGATGAGTCCATATTTTCTATACATTTATCGCATCAGTTCACACTATTTTAGTCGTTCGAAACTCGTTTTATCGCTCATTTGATTATATTACTTTCGGAGATTTATTCTCATTTTCAGGAGTTTCGAGGCGATTTGGACCAAAATAGAGTTATGGACACATCTGAGATCGCCAAAACATCAATGGCGTAGCTTCCTAGGTGCTTGACTTGTTGGAGAAGAAGATTTGAGAAGGAGAAGAGAGAGGAAGAAGAAGAGAGGGCAAAAGAATAGAAGCTCCAAAAGCTTTTAGCATTTTCCAGACTACTCGGCCGAGTGGACTTGTCCACTCGGTCCGAGTAGGTTTAACCAAAGAATCATGCAGCCCAAGGAAAGAGGAGTCACTCGGACCGAGTAGTTTGGCTACTTGGTCGAGTGAAAGCGCAGGAGAAGAGGGCTTCAACACTTAGCCGATTTGAGGAGCAGAAGAGCCACTCGACCGAGTAGCCTTGCTACTCAGCTGAGTGAAATATTCACCAGAACGATGATTTTTGAGCTTCTGCGACCCTCTGCAGCTCGACCGAGCATACACGCCCACTCAACCGAGTGCCAAGGTGAATCGGTTGAGTGGAATATTTGGCAGAGCATCGATTTGAAGCCACATTCAGCCTTTGCAGCTCGACCGAGTGGACTTGTCACTCGGCCCGAGCGACTACTGCTTCATATTGAGTGGAAGGGAATGCTAAGGGTACTCGATCGTCTACGGGGCCGACTCATCGAGTGAAGTAAAACAGCCCAAATTTCAGGATAGCCTCTCACTATTTTGATATATGCTATCTGATAGACCTGTGCGGGTCTATACATGGGCCGGGCCCATTAGTAGCCGCCGGCCTCCTTTGGTTGTGCGCGTGCACCCGTTTGCCATAGGAACCTTAGTTTCTTCTATTTATAGGGGCTAGCCGTTATTGGTATTTTTATGCTTGATATTGGATATTTTCTATTGAGCGTCCTTAGGTTTAGATCTTAGATTAAACGAGTGCGAACGTCCTCTTCGGCGTCTTGGGAGGAGAGCACACCTCTTTTGTGCTCAATTATACTGTTATTTCTATTGTTTTCTCTATTAAAATCGTATCTTTATTGGATCCTAACATTTTGGTATCAGAGCACGTGACGATCCATGGCGGCCACGACAAGATCGCACGACAAAATTGAGGCTTTGGAGGCAAAGTTCACGAGCGAAATTGACGGGATCAAGAAATCGTTGGCGGCAAACGACGAATCCATGGCCAAATTGACGGTTTCCATCAACCAATTGACGGCAAATCAAGAGAAGCACGACGAACAATTCGTGCAATTGATGGTAACCCTAAATCAATTGGCGGCAAACAACAAATGGGATGTGAGCCCTAATACGACACCAAAGGTGGCACCTTTGAAGAAAGAGAAGGAAAAAGAGGAGATTTCGACCCAAACTCAACCATTTTTGGTGGAGGAATTAGACGAAGACGAAGACGAGGAGCCATGGAAAAGCAACTACAACGAGGAGGTACGACGGAAGGCAGTGGAGAGCCAAAGGAGCGGCGGAGGCCCTAGCCGTCGTAATTGGGAGTACGGCACCACCCACGAACCACGGCCGAACCCCCAAAACAGCCAGGGGGTTCGGCTGTCGCGTGAAGGAGCCGGGGAGCCCTTTCCCGCCTCGGGCGAACTCCGGCAGGGGGGCCGGCCCCGTCGGAGGTCGGCGGGGTCCGGCGAACTCGCCGGACCCCCGGCAGGGCCCGTCGGCCTTGCTGAAGGCCCGTCGAGGCCCGTAGGCCCTCCGGCATGGCCGGAGGGCCCCGATTGGGTCCCTCAAGGGACGGGAGCCCCCCGGTAACCGCCAGGGGGAGGGGGCCTTCCAGCGAGCCCCAAAGTGGGGCGGTAGCCCCTCGGCAGCCGCCAGGGTGGTGGGGGCCTTCCGGCGAGCCCCAAAGGGGGCGGGAGCCCCCTGGCAACCGCCAGGGGGGTGGGGGTCTTCCGGCGAGTCCCAAAAGGGGCGGGAAACCCCCGACAGCCTCCAGGGGGGAGAGGTGGCCGGCGAATCCCAAGGGAGACGGGAAACCCCCCTGGCAGCCGCCAGGGGGGTTGATGCCCACGGCCAAGGACTGGGAGGGGGTTTCGAGCCCCCCGGACAGCGGACAGAGGTCAGGAGGGCGGATTTCAGAGGGGAAGATCCCCGCGGACAGCTTCTGGGAGGGTTTCACGACCCTTCGGGACGGTTGCCAGTAGCGGATGACCATGTTTACGGAGACGGTGACGGTGGAGACCATTATTATGACGGCGGGGGTGGCTACGAGGCGGAGTTCGGCGATGACGCAGGTTGGGACGATTTCGAGGACCGTTGAGAGGATTACCGAGGACACTATGGGGTCCGCGGAGGAGGGCCACCTAGGCGGTACAGGACTCAGGACGGGAGGAGACAGCACTACCGTTCGCATCACATGGAGGAGGTGAGGCCTGAGCAGGGGCACTTTGGTGGAGATTGCAGAGTTCAGAAGCTGAAGATGCCGATATTTTCGGAACATGCCTGGATGTTCACAGCTGAGCGGTATTTCGCGGCACACCACATGTCTGAGGCACAGAAACTGGAGGCAGTAGCCATATGCATGGAGGGAAGAGCTTTAGGGTGGTTCCAGTGGAAAGAGAAGAGGTAGTAGATCCAGAGCTGGGAGGAGCTGAAAGACTTGGTGCTGGAGAAGTTTAGAGACCCTGCCTGGGAAACCTACATGAGCAGCTATTTGCCCTCAGACAGGAGGGGCCGGTGCGGGAGTACATCGAGAGATTTGAGACACTGGCCGGGCGAGTTCATGTGGTTTCGGATGAGTCGCTGGAGGGCACCTTCTTGAAGGGGCTGCGACCTAGTTTTCGAGCTGCGGTAAGGCCTTACAAACCCCGGGGGCTTTCAGAGGTCATCGAGATGGCACAGATGGTGGAGGACTCCCAAGCTGAGGATAGGAGAGGCGGGGAGCTACAGTGGGCAGTTGCAGTAGGTCACCTCGACTGGAGCAGGCGGAGCGGGGGTCACTACTGATGCAGTTCAGGAGAAGACGGGAGAGCAGAGCAACCCACCACCGGCTGGGGGCCCATTCCGAAGGATGACCGATGCGGAGATGAGGGAGAAGAGGCAAAAATGGCTCTGTTTCTGATGTGACGAGTGCTTCACTCCGGGACACCGCTGTGTGGATCGGAAGCTGCAAGTATTGATAGCGGAAGCAGACGAGGAGGATGACGTGGAAGACGAAGGCATCTGAGGGGAGGACGACTCCCACTCGGAGTAGTGCCGCCAGTACTTACACCACCTTGAGGACAATGTGGCTCTTTGGGGGGAGTATTGATAGACCCGTGCAGGTCTACACATAGGCCGAGCCCATTAGTAGCCACCAGCCTCCTTTGGTTGTGCGCGCCCCCCCTTTGCCCTAGGAACCCTAGTTTCTTCTATTTATAGGGGCTAGCCGTCATTGGTATTTTTATGCTTGATATTGGATATTTTCTATTGAGCGTCCTTAGGTTTAGATCTTAGATTAAACGAGTGCGGACGTCCTCTTCGGCGTCTTGGGAGGAGAGCACACCTCTTTTGTGCTCAATTATCCTGTTATTTTTATTGTTTTCTCTATTAAAAATCGTATCTTTGTTGGATCCTAACACTATTCCAGTTGACAAAGTATTTTTCTCGTATTTTTCATGGATAATAGACTTCATGACGGTTTCAACGCCGCCAAAAACGCGTGAAACGGATATCGGATGAAATCTGGGAATTTTCTGCAAGATGGAGATGCAGTGCTGGAATCTGCTACTCAGCCGAGTGGAAGTTCCACTCGGTCCGAGTTGGCTGGGGCCCATGACTTATGCTGAGTTTGTAAACGGGGTTCAACCTGATTTTGGTGGGGGTTTTAGGGTTGTTTGCTAGGGTTTGGGTAACCTCGGTCCGAGTTGGCTGGGGCCCACGACTTATGCTGAGTTTGTAAACGGGGTTCAACCTGATTTTGCTGGGTTTTCGAGGGTTGTTTGCTAGGGTTTGGGTAACCTATATAAGAGATTTTTTAGCCGTCTTAGAGGGGAGAGCTAGTTATTCTTTGGAGCTATTGTGGAGACTCTTTTTCAGAGGCTAGGCCATTCCTTAGGCCCCATCTTCTTCAAACAAGCTAAGTATATTTTATTTGTTCTTATTTCAGTTCTTTGTTATTGTTTCTTTGATGCTAGCAATGAATTCTCTCGTTTATATATGTTTGCTATGCTTGAGTAGTTCTATTGCTAGGGCTAGATTGAATCCTATTGCCAGGGAATATTTGATGGGGATGGTGATCCAAGATATTGGCACCATACACATCTCGATTTTGGGAGATTTTTGAATGTTGTGGATTTAGCCTAGGGAAGGGATTTGACCACAATCGGTTCTAGGAATCGACAACCCTAGAACCCTTGAATTGATAACTCTTGGTGTTTGTGAACTCACCCTATGAAAACCCAATAATCAAGGGTATTCCATAGCGAGATGATCCACGATGTTGGCATGCGATCCAAGATATTGGCGCCGCTACAATGTAGCTAGGAATCGAGGGAGCCATAGAGTTATATTGTGATTTGCTATCATCGGGATGACAGAAATTCGATAGACGCGGTGATCCACGATAGTGGCACTTGTCCTGAGAAGTCCCCTCACGTCCGAATAGGGTTACAGCGTCATCAATCTAGGTGCGGTGACACCATGATAGTGGCACCAACCTTAGTCGTTCGTTACACTCACATACTAGGTAATCCATGATGGTGATGCCGAAGTAAAGAGCCCGCACAACATATTATCAACTCGTCAGACGATTCGATCCCTAGACACGTATGAGCTCCATTTCGTACCCGAAGCAGTCGTGAGGATACTGAAACCATAGTGATATTTCTCTCATTTGTTTTTTCTTTGTTTTATTTTTTTCCTGGTGTGGAGTCAATTTACGACATTGAGTGACACAACATTCGCATTCCCCATCATCACGACCATCCATAATCCATCTGAACCTAATAAATCCGTGAGTCTAACTCAACCTAAGAATTGATAGGTAGTATAGCACCGCCGCTCAATGTTCGATACCCGCTCGCCACTGTACCGTGCGCTTGCGGTAAAACGACATACGTCCTAAATTGTATTTCGACTTCGATCTAGTTATCAGCATTCGTGTCGTAACGACGTAGTTTTCGGGGTATAAATCGGGATGCATCAAGTTTTTGGCGCCGTTGCCGGGGAGGCGTACCGCCATTTTATCTATTTTTCACAATTAGGTCGATTAGATTGCGCTAAAAAGGGAGACATTTTTTCACACCACCTACTTTATCGTTATTTCTATCTTCTTGTACCACTGATATCTTTTCCAGGTTTGTTTTAACTACTCAGGTATAATGGAGCAATTTTGGGATTATTCAGGCAATGATTATTTTGCACAGTATGAGGCTCCAATCGAAGAATACAAATATTATCCCCAGGACCAATACTATCAGATGGAAGGATGTGCTATGCCTACTGCGAGTCTTGTGACATGGAGGGGCATATGCACTACGAAAGCCGCGTCTATCTCTTGAGTCCTGACCATCCCATCAATTTGGCACTCGCACAGATGAAGGAGAGCATGGCAGCTTTCTGTGTTGAGCTGAATGAGACACTTAAACAATTGCAACAAAAGGTCGATGATATTAACATGACTCTTTCATCTTATGAGCCTGAGGGAGAGACCGAGAACATTGATGTTCCCACCTCTGAGGAGACAACGGTACTAGGAACGGATGCAGCCACTTCTGACGAGAGAACTGCGATGAGACAATCGGGAGGTGTCACTACAGAGCCGGTTTGTGCCGTCGTCGCGCCCCCATCCACCGATACGATGAGTGGATGGACGGAGAGGATTTAGAGGGAAAAGACATTGAGGTTATCTACCTCGAGCAGGACTATAGATACGACGCATCCTAGGGCGACACATCTACTTCCATACCTGGAGAGCCCGCCGATACTTTAGCATCCCGCCGGTCCCCTACCTAACATATGAGTCTACAAGGCTGGAGCATGCTTTTGAGGAGGCCTTACACACGGAGCCGGAACAAACCATTGAGGAGGATGCTATTCGAGACGGGGATATAGATATTCTTGAGGATCCCGAGCATTACCCTCCCCAATTAGAGCTTTCGCAGCCACCGCACTCTTCCACTGACGTTGAGGACTATCCCATAGAGCTTATGGCTCCCATTCAGGGAGATCTCTTTACCCCCCTCGTTTTTGCATTTGATTCCCCTTTTGTATATGATACTTGCTATGATTCAGATTTTGATGACTCGTACCTTTTACAGGATACACATATATATGATCAAGAGGTACGATGGGACGTATACGAGGAGGAGAGCGAAGAGCGAAGAGTTAGCACCCATGGACGTATATGTCTATGACCAGGAGGTGCATTGGGATGCGTCGACGATAGGAGAGCCTGAAGAGGACCACGAAGTGTTACCTGAAGAACCTGAGGCGAACGATACTTGCTATGATTCAGATTTTGATGACTCGTACCTTTTACAGGATACACATATATATGATCAAGAGGTACGATGGGACGTATACGAGGAGGAGGGCGAGGAGTTAGCACCCATGGACGTATATGTCTATAATCAGGAGGTGCATTGGGATGCGTCGACGATAGGAGAGCCTGAAGAGGACCACAAAGTGTTACCTGAAGAACCTGAGGCGAACAATGCGGAGTAGGTCGACATGGTGCACGAGAGTAAAGATTTCTTTACAGGGAAGTGTTGTCAACTATCCTTAATTTTAAATATTTATGTTGATGACCCTCTTTGGAATACATTTATTTTGGGGAGGAATTATCCACATCAGATTGATGCGGCTTATCTCTTGCAGGGTACATGTGGAGTCATTGGAGAGTGCTGGGAGCCGCATTGCTGGAATCTGATGGAGTCCGTGGAGACACGCATCTGGCGGAGCCACAGAAGGAGCAGTTGGAGCAGCTGCCTGCCCCAACGAAGATACTGGATCGGCCTTTTGCTACAGGTGGTACCAATCCAGTAGTATATCAGTAGTGTAGAATTTTATGCATTCAATAATCTTGAATCGGCTAAATTCCAGTATTATAGCAATAGTAGAGCAGCTAACAGCGAGAGGACCGTATAGATTTACTGCTTTCTTAGTTTAAATATCTTGAATAAAATTCACCTCAATTGACGACAACAATTATCTTTTACACCCAACCCTTTATATGCTATATTGATTACTATCTTCTTTATGTTTTGATATGTCCCATATTTTTGGTCAACATCGAGCACTTCTTTCATACTAAACCCTACTTTCATATTCATTTGACTTGATCACAGCTTTCAAAGCCGTGACATTTTTGATTAAGTCATTTGAACAGGATTGTTTGGTTTAGATTGGGGGAATGCGCTCTCATGCATCATTACATGTGCATGTAGTTGCATTAGGATTTCATGTCATTATATTCCATTCACCCCATATCATTATTATCAGTGTTCCTCATATTTTTCCATTATAATCATATTGATGACAATATGAAGTTTAAGATTGGAGTAGTGCATTTCCATGCCATTTAGTTAAATTAGTTAAATTATTACTTTATTTTTAGGATTTTTCAAAAATTTTGCATAATATTTCGATTTTTCCATCTTATTTTTCTTTTATGTGTGTTCATGCATCATATTGTGTGCTTGTATTTTCTTTTCTTTATTTTATTTTATTTTTATTTCTCTATTTTCTTTTCTTTATTTTGCTAGTTGAATTCTCTGTGATGTTATTTTTATACTTTCACTGCTTTCACAACGCTTATTTTCAATCCCATACTAAGAGAATTTCATAATCTTAATCCTTATAAGTACTTGAAAATATTCTTTTGATGATATCTTTAGTGCAAATGCATGAAGCTTATTGAAACTGAATGTGTAGAGTAATATTTAGTATGCTTTCGTTGGATACACACCAAGATTCACGCATAACTAACATATCTGAAGCCATGCTATTATCTCTTATTTGTAATTCTTGTGGCATGCTTGATTTGAAAAACTGTACTGCTTGACTTCACCGCTTGTTGATAGGATTAGAAATACACATGTTTATTAATGAGTTTAGTTGATGTATTATCATTCTGAACCGTTTGTGCACACCTTTGAGTGAACCGAGTGTTATATCAAATTGTTTTTCACATATACCTTATATTCTCTACATGTCACTTGTTTTTCCTCACCAAAATAACTTTATTGCATACATTCCCAAAATTCACTACAAAAACAAAAGTTTACTCCAAAAAGATCAAAAAAAAAAATCAAAAAATGAGCCAAATAGCCAAAAAGGAGCCAAAAATCAAAGATACCAATCCTATTGCTCATACAAAAGTCCAAAAAGAAACAAAGTTTCAAAATTCAAAGAAATATTCAAATTTCATTTCTCTTGGAGCCAGTACATATCCTTTTGGGAAAATAAATTCCAATTCCACAAAAATCCCTTGGATGTGATACACCAAGCTAAGCTTGGGGGGAAAAACTTTTGACCAAATGAGTGAGCATGACATTAGAGTGGAGTTGTGCACGAACATGAAAGTTAGATAATCCTGAAACTTAACGAAACAATTGAGTTACGGGTATTTCCTATGATTTGGCGCAAGTATGTGTATGTCTTGACTCGTATTCCATTCTATACCGCATGCCTGGTATGAAATTCCCACGCTTCAGTTATAGCTTTTGATTGAAACGTGTGTAGCCAATGTTATGTATACTTGATGCTGTTAAACATAGGATGTGGGTATAGGCGAAGTGTATGAACCCTAGAGAGATACCTTTTATTCGATCTTAAACTCTCAAGTACTTCACTTATATATGATATGAAATCTCTAGGTATTGTGCGAATTATTTTCTGAGCTGTTGTGATATATGATGACTGGCCTAAGATCTGAGAGAATAATCTAGCGACACACTCTTCTTTGTGTTGTTTTTCGTTTTATTATTTTCATTTCCTGGTGAACTTCCTATTCGTCTTCCTCGAGGACGAGTAAGAGTTAAGCTTGCGGGATTTTGATGAGTCCATATTTTCTACACATTTATCGCATCATTTCACGCTATTTTAGTCGTTCGAAACTCGTTTTTATCGCTTATTTGATCATTTGTTGGATTATATTACTTTCGGAGCTTTATTTTCATTTTCAGGAGTTTCGAGGCGATTTGGAGCAAAATGGAGTTATGGACACTCTGATATCGCCAGAGCATCAATGGCGTAGCTTCCTAGATGCTTGTCTTGTTGGAGAAGAAGATTTGAGGAGAAGTGAAAGGAAGAAGAAGAGAGGGCAAAAGAATAAAAGCTACAAAAGCTTTCAGCATTTTCCAGACTGCTCGGTCGAGTGGACTTGCCCACTCGGTCCGAGTAGGTTTAGCAAAAGAATCATGCAGCCCAAGGAAAGAGGAGTCACTCAGACCGAGTAGTTTGGCTACTCAGTCGAGTGCAAGCGCATGAGAAGAGGGCTTCGACATTTAGCCGATTTGAGGAGCAGGAGAGCCACTCAACCGAGTAACCTAGCTACTCAGCCGAGTGAAATATTCGATAGAACGACGATTTTCGAGCTTCTGCGACCCTCTGCAGCTCGATCGAGCATACACGCCCACTCGACCGAGTGCCAAGGTGACTCGATCGAGTGGAATATTTTACAGAACGTCGATTTTAAGCCAAATTTAGCCTCGGCAACTTGACTGAGTGGACTTGGCACTCGGCTCGAGCGATTACTGCTTCATATTGAGTGGAAGGAAATGCTAAGGCTACTCGACCGTCTACGGGGCCGACTCGACGGAATGCAATCACACTCGATCGAGTGAAGTAAAACGGCCCAGATTTCAGGACAACTTCTCACTATTTTGAGATCTTCTATCATTCCAGTTGGCAAAGTGTGTTTCTCATATTTTTTCATGGATAGTAGACTTCATGACGGTTCCAACGCCGCCAAGAACGCGTAAAACGGAGGTCGGATAAAATCAGGGGAATTTCTGCAAGATGGTGGTGCAGTTATGTAATCTGCTACTCGGCCAAGTGGAAGTTCCACTTGGTCCGAGCTGGCTGGGGCCCACTACTTATGCTGAGTTCGTAAACGGGTTTCAACCTGATTTTGCTGGGGTTTCGAGGATTGTTTGCTAGGGTTTGGGTAGCCTATATAAGAGATTTTTAATCGGTATAGAGGGGATAGCTAGTTATTCTTTGGAGCTATGTAGAGACTCTTTTTAAGAGGCTAGGCTATGCCTTAGGCCACTCTTCTTCAAACAAGCAAACAAACTAAGTATATTTTATTTGTTCATACTTTAATTATTTGCTATTGTTTATTTGATGCTAGCAATGAATTCTCTCGTTTATATGATGTTTGCTATGCTTGAGTAGTTCTATTGCTAGGGCTAGATTGAATCCTTTTGGGAGTGCATCATATTCGATGGGGATGTTGATCTGAGATATTGGCACCATACCCATCCCGATTTTGGGAGATCTTTGAATGTCGGGGATTTAGCCTAGGGAGGGGATTTGACCATAGTCGGTTCTAGGAATCGACAACCATATAACCCTTGAATTAACAAATCTTGGTTGATGAACTCGCCCTAGGAAAACCCATTAATCAAGGGTATTCCGTAGCTAGATGATCCACGATGGTGGCATGCGATACAAGATATTGGCACCGCTACAACGTAACTAGGAATCAAGGGAGTCGTAGAGTTATGTTGTGGTTTGCTATCATCGGGGTTGACGGAAATTCGATAGATGCGGTGATCCACGATAGTGGCACTCGTCCTTAGAAGTTCCCTCATATCTGAATAGGGTTGTAATGTCGTCAATCTAGGTGCGATGACCCACGATAGTGGCACCATACTTAGTCGTGTGTTTCACTCATATATTGCTTATTAGGTGATCCCGATGGTGGACCGAATTAAAGAGCCCGCACAACATATTATCGACTCGTCGGACGATTCGATCTCTAGACACATATGAGCTCCATTCTGTGCCCGAAGCAGTAGCGAGGATACCGAAACCCTATTGATATTTCTCTCATTTTTTCTCTTTGTTTTATTTCTTTTCTTGTGTGGAGTCAGTTTGCGACGTTGAGTGACACGATATTCGCATTCACCATCATCACGACCATCCATAATCCATCTCCACCAAATAAATCCGCGAGTTTAACTCAACCTAGGAATTGATAGGTAGTATAACACGCATCCCCGTATTCGATACCCGCTCGCCACTGTACCGTGCGCTTGCGGTAAAACATCATACGTCCTGAATTGCATTCCGACTTCGATCTAATTATAGGCATTCGTGCCGTAATGAGGTAGTTTTCAGTGAATAAATCGGGACGCATCAGGACCCTTGCTTGAATGTACACTTGTGCCAAATTGCAACTGTCTTTTTTCCGAAAACACAGCTTTCACAGAATTCCAAGTTCTCTTCATTAGCTCCAATTAACTTTCTCTTTCGGAGAACATCAAGAGTTTTGTCGCACAGATGACCCAATCTATAATACCATAACTTTGCGGAGTTTTCGTCACATGAGCTAGAAGAGATGGCATAGACTTCGCTTTCCACCGTGTTTCCTTGTAGGGCATACACGTTCTCTACTTTCTTTCCCTTCATCACTACCAAGGCCCCTTTGGATACTTACAGCTAGCTATTTTCCACCACTGATTTGCATCCAACATTATCTAACACGCCGATTGAAATGAGACTCTTCCTGAGATCGAACACGTGTCTAACGTCGGTAATGGTACGCATGATCCTGTCGTGCATGCAGATCCTAACTGTTCCATTCCCAGCCGTCTTACATGCGGCGTTGTTCCCCGTAAGGATAGATCCTTCATCTTCTTGGGAACGATACGTCAAGAACCAACTCCGATGTGGGGTCATATGAAAGGAACATCCGTTGTCCATCAACCACGCAACTTGTGTCTCACTGGACACTCCTACTGCGAACATCTGAGCTTTACCACTGTCATCACGATCACAGTCATCAGGTATCTCCAATTTCTTGAGTCCTACGGAAGCAGAATCGTAGGCACCTTTGCCTTGTCTTATTTCCCTGATGTTAAGGCATTGGTCTTTCCAATGACCCTTCTTCTTGCATATGAAGCATGCAGTGTCTCTTTTGCCTTTGGATTCTTTGGACATAGAGCGACTTTTCTTCCTAAAGTGATTTTGGTCCGCTTTCTTGTCCAACCTCCCCCTCATATACAAGCTCATTCTTGGTTACTCCCAAGGTCTCTACCATGGACCTTCTCATATAGAATCTTGGTATGGAGAGCTGTCTTCACCTCTTCAATTATAAGCGTTGTTCTTTCATGAATCATGGACCGAACAAAATTTGAGAATTCCTTTGTCAACGAGCATAATAAGATGACAGCTTGATGTTCATCGTTTATCTTGACTGACATTCCTCGCTGATCCATCACAGTCCAGTTCAACTCATTTATGTGGTCCGTTACTGAAGATCAATGCCTCATTTTCAGGGTATAGAGTTGCAATAGATAAAGGCAGCTAATAAATGACTTTTTCATATAAAGTGTTTCTAGCTTCTTTCAGACATCCTAGGCCGAAACCTCATCCATCACCTCCCTCGGGACGAAATTAACTAATGCCAACTGAATGCTGATGAACGCCTTGTAAGGACCGTCTACCTTGCAATACTAACAACACACTAGAGGGTGTGAATAGTATAATGGCACAAATTGCGTATTTAAAAATTAAACTTGCAAATGTGGAATTATAAATGCAAGAAGAATTTAAACACCACAAAAATCAAAACGCAAACACAGGATTTACCTTGGTTTCCCAAACTTGGGTACGTTCAACCACACCAACATCCATTATAATTTTCATACAAAGCATTGAATACAATCTCACACAGAGATACCTCACACAGAGGATTTAGATTCTCACACAGAGAAATCTTTGCTCTCACACAGAAAAACTTATGCTCTCACACAGAGAGACTCAAACTCTCACACATAGAGATCACAACCGACCCTCAAACAGAAGGCTATACTCTCACAGAGAGTAACTAGCTCTCACACAGAAAGCTAGGGTTTCAATGAAATAACATAGTAAAACAAATACTCTTACATATGCCTTGAGATGAATTTACTCATTAATGAATGCAAGGCATGGAAGAGGATCTCCAAGTGTGAGATTAGCTTGAAAGCACTTGGATGATTTCTCTTGAGCTTGACTTCAATGCATGAAGGAGATACTAAGCTCTAAGAGGGAAATGAGAGAGTTTGAGAGTGGCTTAATTAAACTCTAATGATTTTCAATAGATCCAAGAAGCTCTAATGAACTTAGCCCTCTCATATATATAGGAACCCTATATGAACAATCAAAACCCAATGAAAAAGCCAAAAACAAAAAGATGTAATAGCTAGAATCTGGGCAGAAACGTCAGCGATAGTCGACTGATGATCATCTGACAGTCGACTGACCAACGGCTAAATAAATCCCAACGGCTATAATCTGAGTCATGACAGACGACTGTAGAAGACTACAAAGGTGACTCTAGAATGGACATGCGCCTGTATATCCTTCAGCAGGCGTCTGCTGTAGGGGATGAAAATAAAACAGAGAAGTGCACCATACGCACTTTGAGTATATAGATGACTGATGAGCAAAGTACAGACGACTGTAAATATACAGGCGACTGTAAATACTTCATCAGTCGACTGACTTGCAAATTGAGATGAAGCCCAGAAAATGCAAGTTACGCACAGACGACTGTAGAACAATTCACAGGCGTCTGTTGGAAGACTGGCAACTATAAATAGACCTTCAGTCAACTGTTCCATAAGCTCAAGTAAGAGTCAATAAATAAAAGGTTGACTTGAGCAGTGTACTATAGTCGACTGTAAAAGGCTCGAAAGGCGCCTAGAATCACCCCGCCTATAAGACTTTCATCAGTCGCCTGTTGGAGAGCCAAAAACTCTAGTATGAGTTTAAGGCATGGTGAACCTATTGGGATGATTTCTATGATAATATTGAAGCTCACTAAGATGGAAAATGCATATGCATGAATAAGTTAATCAATCTATCAAGGGATTACATTAAACCTAGACTCAAAAAGGAGAAAAGCAATAAATAAAATATTACATGTATTACATTGCTTCACTTAGAGTCTATGGCTTCATCCTTGATACTCTCCATCATCTCCAAGCTTTGGCACCCATTGAGTCCAATCTATGGTATTGCTCCTCTCGATGTCCATCCTTGCACCAAGTGTTTAATCTCCAAAAATGATATTCTTGAAATGTTAACTATGCGACTAAAACAAGAGAGTCATTAGCAACAACATAATGTTGTGATCATCATCAAAATAACATTGGTATGAAATAACAATACTTAACAATCTCCACCCTTTTGATGATGACACACATTATGTAAACATAAAGAAAATAAAGCACAATGCCACCAATTGTAAAATGAGATACACAATAGTAAATACTCATTATACTAATAGAAATAATGAGAAACAATGGTAACATATAATAGGCATGGATATATAAATCTCTCACCCCAAATGCATATGTATGATAAACATGATGATTTACATAATGCATATTTCTCCCCCTGTCATTGTCAAAAAGGTGGACATGAAATATATCCCCTTGTCATTCTAATAAAAGATGCGACAATATGCAAGAGATAAAGAGATGTATGATACCAAATATAAAAATTTAGTGTGTATTAATCACTATCCCATGCTCCCCCTTAGATCATAGAAATGGTCAAATTTTTGATTTTTAGGATCTACTACCAATTGTAAAGAAAGAGATAAAAGATAATACTCTTTACCAATTGTAAATAATACTTGGAGCTATAGGCATAAAGTGTATCAAAGCATATATATGTGAAAATCAATCACATTGATACACATGACATTGCCAAAAGGTAATATAACTTGAAACATGTTGGCAATATCCAAGGGTTGAATTTGATACCAATAATAACCAATTGTAAACAATGATATCAAGAATAACCCGAAATGAGAGTTAAAATATGTTTTAAAATATTTTAAACATACAACATATTAACTCTCCCATTGACATACATATGGATCAACAAATGCATGTATGCCAATGTATTCCCTAAGGTCCCCATTTTCATGGAAAATAAATTTGAAACATTTTCAAAATCATGAAACACACACAAATAATGGGTATGCTAAAATAAACATTTAAGCACAATACTCATGCAATATGCATATGTGTGAGGAACCTAAATATTATGGAACCAAACCCAAGAGGAGTTTGATTTCCTATCGTAATCACATGAGATGATCATATCCCTAACTAAAGAGTTAATGTAACTATCCATCTCTTGCACAATACACCTAGTGGAAATTCATAGACCCAAGGATTTCCTAGGCAAGGTTTTTGCCTTGCAAGAGGGGTGGATGTAACATGCTTAGGTGTAGAAAATATTTTCTTAGCATGCATAAAGTGAGGATTTTGCTTTTTAGCAAAAAATGAAGTATTTTCATTTTTTCTCACCACATTATGATTTACATGCTTCTTGTTGGTGTTATTGTTATACAAGAAAGCATGATGATTCTTCTTAGGTGCTTTAGCAATATTTCTTGAATTTGCACTAAAAGAAGAATTAGAGGTGTGTTTGGTATACACGTTTGGACTGTATCCCAAACCTCCTCTATGGTTTATCAGATGTTGTTTTTCAAGCAAACTGTGGAGTGAATCCCTAGAATAAACAAAGCTTTTGAGCTTTTGGGATTCCTCTTCGAATTTCAATGAAAGTTGTTGAATGCGAGATTCTAAGCTAAGATTTTGAGCTAATAATTTTTCATTAGAAATGCTCAAATCCTTAATTTGAGAGAGAAGTGTGTCTATCTCACTAGTGTCACAAATATGCAAAGCATCATTATTGTTTACACTAGAAGATTCTAAAGCATGCACCTTACTCATAGCATTTTTAAAGTTTTCTTTCAATTTAGCATATGAGTCGATGCACTTGCCCCATTGGAGACCACGTTGTAGCGGTATTCGAGCTCCTCGTAGGATAGCTTTGGCTCGTCCTCAACTTTCTCATCGGATTCCATCTCACTAGATCTTGACGAAGACTCTTCCCCTTTAGCCATGAAGCACATTTCTTCGTTGGGGTTGAGCCATGCCTCTGCCTCTTCATCGCGTGAACTTGAGGAGATTGATGAAGAATCATCAAAAGCCGCGAAGCACATGTGAGCTCGCTCCTTGTCATCCTCTTCTTCATCACTTGATGTGTCCTCATCAGAGTCATCAAATGTGCCGACATATCTCTTCTTTTGGATCTTGGACTTGCCTTTCCAATGCTTCTTCCATTTATCCTTGTAAGTCTCTTTGGTGGGTTTGGAAGGGCATTCGGTGGAGAGATGACTTTTTCATCTACCATTGAAACAAATCGGATTGTTAGAATTAGAGGCAAACTTTGAAGAAAATTTACTATGCTTGTTTTTTGAGGAATGCTCTTAGTTGCTTGGCAAGCTCCATGATTTCATCTCCACTAGCCTCATCTTCTTCATCTTCTTCACTAGGAGCTTCTCGATGGAATTTCTTCCTCCATTTGATTGGCTCCTCCTTGGCATGGAATGCAACCCCTTTTTGCTTTTCGGGTTTGGTTGGTTGAATCTCATTCTTGTGTTGAAACTTCACTTCGTATGCCATGAGATTTCCAACGCACTCAACGATATATTTGGACATGTCGTTAGACTCCAAAATCCCGTTGGCCTTTGACTCTCATTTGGGTGTAAGAGAGTCAATGATCTTCTCCACTCGATCCTCTTGGGAAATCACCTTCCCAAGTCCTTCCAAAGCGTTCACGATGTCTGTAAACCTGTGAACATTTCTGAGATACTTTCTCTTTCTTGCATCATAACCATTTCATATTTAGATCTAAACACAGTTTGTTTAGATTTCTTTACCTTGGATGTTCCTTCAAAAGTAATCTCCAAGATATGCCAAATTTCGTTGGCCGATTTGCATATGGAGATGCGGTTGAACGCATTCGGAGTGAGGGCGCAATGGAATGCATTCATAACCCTTACATTGAATTTGATAGAGTCCTTCTCCGCCTTTGTCCTTGAGACTACGGGTGTAGAAGGCTTCTCAAAGGGCAACTCCGTGATGTCCCAAAGGTCTTGATCCTCCAAGTAGATCATCATTCTGATTTTCCAACTTGGTTAGTTAGTTTCGTTGAAGAGCGGGGGTCGAACGGTTGATAGACTTTCTTGCAAGGACCATTTACCTTGCAATACTAACAACATCGTTATATCTACTTGGAGGATCAAGACCTTTGCGAGGTTGATAGACTTTCCGCATTTTCCAACCTCGCTCTGATACCAATTGTAAGGACCGTTTACCTTGCAATACTAACACTAGAGGGGGGTGAATAGTGTAATGGCACAAATTGCGTATTTAAAAATTAAACTTGCAAATGCGGAATTATAAATGCAAGAGGAATTTAAACACCACAAAATCCAAACGCAAACACAAGATTTACATTGGTTCCCCAAACTTGGGTACGTCCAGCCCCACCAATATCCACTATAATTCTCACACAGAGAAGTGAATACAATCTCACACAGAGATACCTCACACAGAGGATTTGGATTCTCATACAGAGAAATCCTTACTTTCACACAGAAAGACTTATGCTCTCACACAGAGAGACTCAAACTCTCACACATAGAGATCACAACCAACCCT
Organism: Scilla litardierei; assembly: GCA_030789695.1. NCBI lineage: Eukaryota > Viridiplantae > Streptophyta > Magnoliopsida > Asparagales > Asparagaceae > Scilla > Scilla litardierei. The sequence goes on from CM061139.1 coordinate 57,703,052, forward strand.
CACACATAAGGTTATACTCTCACACAGAGAGTAACTAGCTCTCACACAGAAAGCTAGGGTTTCAATGAAATAACAAAGTAAAACTAATACTCTTACCTATGTCATGAGATGAACTTACTCATTAATGAATGCAAAGCATGGAAGAGGATCTCTAAGTGATGAGATTAGCTTGAAAGCACTTGGATGATTTCCCTTGAGCTTGACTTCAATGCATGAAGGAGATAATGAGCTCTAAGAGGGAAAATGAGAGAGTATGAGAGTGGCTTAATTAAACTCTAATGATTTTCAATAGATCCAAGAAGCTCTAATGAACTTAGCCCTCTCATATATATAGGAACCCTATATGAACTCTCAAAACCTAAGGATAAAGCCAAAAAGAAAAATATGTAACGGCTAGAATCTGGGCAGAAACGTCATCGACAGTCGACTGATGATCATCTGACAGTCGACTGACCAACAGCTAAATAAATCCCAACAGCTATAATCTGAGCCAGGACAGACGACTGTAGAAGACTACAAAGGCGACTGTAGAATGGACATGCGCCTGTATATCCTTCAGCAGGCGTCTGCTGCAGGGGATGGAAATAAAACAGAGAAGGGCACCATACGCACTTTGAGTATATAGACGACTGATGACCAAAGTACAGACGACTGTAAATATACAGGCGACTATAAATACTTCATCAGTCGACTGACTTGCAACTTGGGATGAAGCCCAGAAAATTCAAGTTACGCACAGACGACTGTAGAACAATTCACAGGCGCCTGTTGGAAGACAGACGACTATAAATAGACCTTCAGTCGACTGTTCCATAAGCTCAAGTAAGAGTCAATAATAGGTTGATTTGAGCAGTGCACTACAGTCGACTGTAGAAGGCTCGACAGGCGCCTGGAATCACCCAGTCGTCTATAAGACCTTCATCAGTCGCCTGTTGGAGAGCCAACAACTCCAATATGAGTTTAAGGCATGGTGAACCTATTGAGATGATTTCTATGATAATACTAAAGCTCACTAAGATGGAAAATGCATATGCATGAATGAGTTAATGCATCTATCAAGGCATTACATTAAACCTAGACTTAAAAAGGAGAAAAACAATAAATAAAATATTACATGGATTACATTTCTTCCCTTAGAGTATATGGCTTCAACCTTAATAATCTCCATCATCTCCAAGCTTTGGCACCCATTGAGTCTAATCTATGGTATTGCTCCTCTCGATGTCCATCCTTGCACCAAGTGTTTAGTCTCCAAAAATGATATTCTTGAAATGTTTACTATGAGACTAAAATAAGAGAGTCATTAGCAACAACATAATGTTGTGATTATCTTCAAAATAACATTGGTATGAAACACCAATACTCAACACGCCTTTCTTTCCATCTCTGCTCTCTGGCCACAGTGACTGAAACGTCTATTTTGTCTTTCTCGAAGACATTCTAATAACATTCTGTATGCCTCAAATAGTTCTTCACCTTGGCCTGCCATATCTGAAAGTCATTATGGCCTGTGAACCTTTCTATACTGAGTGATGCCAGACTCACCGTCTTCGCTACTCAATTTCTTCACAAGCAACCTAAGGGCTTCGATACCACTTGTTGTAAAAAGATCTCCCACGGAATTAGCAAGCCCAACAGCTAACTAGGAAGTGTGGCTCACAAAATGGATTAGCACAACAAGAAACAATCTCATCTTAACGGATCTTGTGAGAGCAAAGAAAGCAAACGAAGTACACATCCACTCAAACAATACAGAAAGTAAACGATGCACAAAACTTTACCCTGGATCGGTTTGACCTACTCCAGCATCCAAGATGAGTTCACCATCTGAACAGAGAATACAAGCTTACACTGACTTCTTCACCCTCAAATGAGTAATAACTTGTATGAATAGACCAAGCCCTTACGTTCAAACTCACTTAGAAGAAGTAAAGAGAAAATAAGAAGACACAAGAGCCCAAGAAATCCCAAAAGCACTATGCTTTTTCTTCCATGGTTCTAATCTCTTCTAATCTCTTTTCAAAGCTCTCATTCAATTCTCAACAACTCTTGCTATTTAAGGTCTTCAAAGCTCTAGCCTAACATCCCTCAAGCAGCTCTTTAAGTAGTCCCTAAGAGATGCAAATATCATGGCCATTGGATTGAGCAACTGCGCAATCCCATGGTCACAGAAGACTTATACAAAATAGAGCAGACGTCTATCAGACGTCTGGAGTTTGCATTCCAGACGTCTGGCCCTTGGTCAGACGTCTGAAGGATGAACTCTAGACGTCTGAAGAAAACTGAACAAAGAAGCATCATTTTAACTAAGAGTTGAGAACAAATTACCAGAGCTACCATTCAGACGTCTAAAGAAGAACTGACTGCTGATCAAACGCCTGAACCTAAAATCCAGATGTCCGACGGCTTTTTTGGCTGACACGGCTGATACGTCAGACGTCTGGGACTTGACCATCAGACGTCTGACTGTCCCGTGAACCTGGAGATCGCCTAGGCTATCATACGTTTCATGCCTATGCATCTTATGTCTGATGCCTATATGTCTGATCCTGTTATTTCTACATGGTTTGGATTTTGCAGCAGAAATTCAACACCTATCTCAACATGACTTGTCTGTTAGTTGTAACTTGTAAGTAGATCATTTTTAGAAATTGCTTAAAGTGTCTATTGGTTATCTAGTTCATCTAAGATAATATTTTCTCCTTTTCTAACCCATGTCATCAATAGATCATCTTAGCTAAATCTTTCTATTCAGATTGTTTGTTTTTGTTTCAAAGTTTGATGGTTTAAAATAACTCGATACTATAGGTGCATCGACATACTTGAAGATCTTCACATGATGTCAGTAAGGGATGGTTTGTTTGTATCCCTCCTACAAATATGATATTTAATGGCTAATATGTATCAATATCAGACATATTTTTGAACTTTTTTGATGGTTAAATGAGATTTTTTTTCAACCTTTATATGAAATAAAATATAATTCAAATTTTAGTAATTCAAACACTGAACCTTCTCTTATATTAGCTGGTATTAATTAAGATTGATGGTATCGGTCATTTTTAGATGGATCGCATCGGGATGCTTGAAATCCGGTACAATATGAGCTATACTGTTTGGCATTGGTCATGTATTTGAACCTTGATTCTGATGTGTGCCACAAAATTGATATTTGCTATATATTGTTAACCTTCAGAATTCCCATGGAATTCTGAAAAGAGAAGTAAGAAACTAGTAGAAAAAGTGCCACTACGTGTGAAAACTTGCACATTTTTTACTAACAGTTTCGCATGTGGGTCACATTCTACATTCTGGTCTGTCTTTCATTAGCTATGAGTGCTTACCAGCAAGTACTGTAGTCTCATCTCTTATTGGTTCTTTTTGGTGGATATGGGATGCTAACAGTTCAGTTCTTTTCTTTCTTCCTTTCTTTTCTTCTAACCCTTATTTACTGATTACATTGTTGTACCATGAAACTTTTTACATACAAGTTTGGTGAATCATTTGTTGCTATACAATAATTTAGAAATTATAAATCTTGTTGTTTGAACTAACCTGGCCAGCTTTCATGAGAGCAAGCATTGCCCATGCAGTATTTACCAGATGTGAATGGTTGCCATCTAGATTTGTATACACCTGTTTCAAGAGACTATTTAGTAAAATTCATACTGAAATTAGTAAATTGGAGGTAGAAAGATGATGCATTAGACTAAGTTTCTGTTGCGAATCCGGTTAAGAATAATAGCCCCACATTGGATAAAATAGAAAAGATGATGTCTTTACATTAGGAGCTTGGTCTTTACACATCGGTTTAAGCTTTTGGGTAATAAATATTCTTTCAACTACTGGTTTATGGCTTCACCAAAAATCACTGGTTGTGGGCCCCCTCTCAACATATCTTAGTCTAACAAACCTAAATGCTTTAACTATGCAACTTAAAATTTTTTAAACTTGCGAACTTTAAAATTTTGACGCTTGCTCATATTTAACAATTCTTTAATACATGAAAGAAAAGAAAGATGTGATCTCAGGTAGGGAGGGAATGTCATTTGGATAACATCTATGTTTGAATTCGGTTCACTAAACCTGCTTTTTTACGGTATTGAGCTAAATCTCTATAGCTTTAGAGAGCAAGATACTGGCATGGAGCAGGTGGCTCATGCTGTACCTTCTACAATCCAACTATGAATTATTTATTCTGTCTACAATTTTCCCAAGATAGACTTAATGTTGGTTGCCAGTTTTCATGTTTAAGCAACGTGCAACTCTAATTTTCTAGTGTAACTTCAGAAGATATAAATTTTTGGGTGGATACATCAAATTTCCGTGTAGATTTAGCACCTAGAATTGATTGGTTACATTGCCTTATTATTATATCTACAAGAGATTATGCATATATGGCAAAAGTTGACTTGTCTATTTTATTTTTTGTTCAGATTTAGTACCTAAAATTTCTATCTGGCATTTTAAAGATTTACCTTATTTTTTGATGAAAGATAACTCTCTCCCCAACCACCAGAGGTTAATTGCTTTGATAATAGGAAGTGGCAAGCTTTGCGGATGCTGGAACTCGTGTTATAGCTCTTTCCGCCAGCTAGAAGACCCTCAACTCCAAACCATGTGCCATAAGTGTAGCATATACCCCAGGAGCCGTACCTGTGCAATCTCAATTGTTTATGCACCAGCACTACTTCTGTGAAACATATGTTACTGTTCAAACTGAACTACATAAAATTTTTGCACGCTTTTGTTCTTGTTCATGCCTCTAATTTCTAGAGTTAGTCGTCGTCGGCGGCGGCGGCGGCGGCATCAATTTGTTTGAGGTAGTTTTGGTTTCTTAGTAGATTTTTGGAAACATCTGTGAGATACAATGATAAGCAACTCACCATATGCAAACTACATCGAACTCTTAGCTTATCTTACTTTACATGCGTCTTCTGCATTATATGCCGTAGATGCACATTTTCTAACAATCTAAAGAAATATCTAATGGCTGAATAATACTTCTGTCCTAATTAGATTATCGGAGCCTTTTCCATATCAAAACATGGTCTATGGATCAAGGCGATAAATCCAAATTTTCTTGACCTGGTTGTCAAACTGACAATCAGGTGTTTACTTTGCTCATCTTACTTTACTGGCGTCTTCTGCATTATATGCAGTAGATGCACATTTTCTAACAGTCTAAAGAAATATCTATTGGCTGAATAATACTTTTGTCCTAGTTAGATTATCGGAGCCTTTTCCATATCAAAACATGGTCTATGGATCAAGGCGATAAAGCCAAATTTTCTTGACCTGGTCGTCAATCTGACAATCAGGTGTTTACTTTGCTTATCTTACTTTACTGGCGTCTTCTGAGTATATGCAGTAGATGCACATTTTCTAACAATCTAAAGAAATATCTAATGGCTGAATAATACTTCTGTCCTAGTTAGATTATCGGAGCCTTTTCCCTATCAAAACATGGTCTATGGATCAAGGCGATAAATCCAAATTTTCTTGACCTGGTTGTCAAACTGACAATCAGGTGTTTATGACTTGCCAACATGGTGCCAAGTTTCTGGTCATGGTGCTCCATGCAAGTTCTACAAAGTGATGCCAGTTGGCTGGTAGGGCCTTGAGCTCTTGCAGACCGAGGAGCAAACCTCCAAATTTTAGAAGGAATTGCCGACCCATGAAAGAGTCTGGAAGCGAAAGAGTCAGGAAGCAAAGAGAAGATGGCACTGTTAAAAAGGAATTTCATTAAATCTATTGGCTAAAATATAAATCCATGAGCTACTGAAAGGCATCCTGTCTATCTGTTTTCATCAAATATAATATAAATGAGAATTAGCTGACCATGAACCATCATCCTCCTGTGTATCCTCCATAAATCTTATTCCTTTCTCTATGCACTTTTCTATTTCTTCATTGCTGTATCCAGGATACATTTCCTTAAATAACGCCAGTGCCTGGATAGCTGATGACGTACATTCCACATACCTAAAACAGTATTCGTTAGCTAAAGCAAGCACATGAAATTAATGGTATTTGCACATGGAATTGTTTAAGCTGCAAGACCTTACTGATACTCAAGAACGATGTCTGCAAAGAACTCAGAAGCATTGAAAAACTGAAAAAAAGTTAATATTTGTATGAATTAATGGCCAGAAATTGAAGAGAATACTCTATGATTTTTATGCTTATAGGGAAATGTAACACGAAACAAACGATGCTGAAATTAAAAGAAGAAAAAAAATCATTTCTGCTAGTTTTTCTATGGGACATTAAATAACTGCATGCTTGTTCTTAGCCTGCCTTTTCTTTTCCCCCCAATTACTGGAACAAAGCGTTTATTTTCTAATATTTTGATTGGGAAGAATGTATCCTTTTTCTCTGTTCACCTCCGGTAAGATTCATCTTGTCAGTTAATGGGTAAGCTGTGCATGTAATGCACATTTAACCCATCTTTTTCTATTAATAATCCCTAGCTGTCCAGCCTTCTTGTATGCACCAGTTGCTTAACAAGATTGCATGCCCACATCTCACGAAAGAAGATTGATCGGTAGGAGATATCTGGCGAAGCTAAGTGTATGTTCCAAATTTCTCTTCCAGCTATGTGCTTGATAGGATGTCCCACTATGTTGTTACTGCTTGTTATGCAGTTAACGCCGCTCCGTATTCCATTGTTACAGCAGTACATACATATAGCCAAAGCCTGTGTTTTACCTACTGTTTACCCGATACCTAAAAAAAATATGCTCCACTTGACAGCCTCTGATTTGAATATGTTTTTTACTTTCCTCTCTTCAAGAATTATTTTAAAGAGACAAATGGTCAAAATTGGGAACTTCTGATCTTTATTTATTTATTTATTTTAAATTAGGTGCACTTTCATGGTCCTCCCAGATTGAGCCTTGGCAGTGTCCTGTTAAAACTCTCTTTATCATGTACCAAAGAATCCCCTGGTTGCTTTCTATTTCTTTGAATTAACAAGGTAGATACCTACTTCCCTCTCCTGGTGTATGGGACAAAACTCCTCTAAAACGGGATCCGTGCGCTCGAACTTGTGACCTCCTTGTTGCAAGCAGATGCTTTATTACCCAGAAAGTCTGTCATAATCTTTGACCGAAGTGGATAAGTGGGTTCAAAATGTTATTTAGGTGCACATAGTTTATTGTACAGAAGATTTTGTAGCGGAGTATCTTATCAACCAACGTCCTGTGAAGTCAAGCAAGACAGACGCATAGTTTACTATTATGGCATGGGTGAGAGTGCCTTATTCTCATCCATATTATAATACTAAACTATGCTCCTATCTTGCTTGTTGCACAGATATGGACACGCTGACATGCATACAGTATAACACATCATATAACAAGTTGTAAAAGCACGCAAAAATGGAAGTTTCGATCTGATATTTTTATCTGACATGTTTTTCACATGATACAGCTTCACGATAGAAGTGCTTGTGCTAATTACACATATGGGTTTATATGTTTACACATGCATTTTTTGTTGTGTTTGTGTGCATAAGCTTTTAATGATAATAACATTCTTTCTTGAAGAAAATAAAGCTTTTCACTTTTACATCTTGTAATGTTACCTCCATCCATCGATATGTACGTGCCAACTCCCATGTAGAGAATCCCCCATTTGTATTCTGCATTTTAGAGTGAGTAGGTTGTGGATGTTAAGAACTGTCTAACATGTAAAATAGGTGGGGGCGATGATACACATATGTGCGGAAAATCTTCTTTCACAGGATTTTAATTTGGAGTTATGTGATGAAGGTTGAAGTGCTGGAACATTAGCTTGACACCGTGCTGGTGAACCACATGTCAAGGTTTTATCCAATAAACTTAGCTTTAGTATGTCCTTTGTGGAACCCTCACATGGACCGATCACATGCTTATAATATATATGGTTGAAAAAGTGCAGACCTTTTCCACTTGTGGATCTTAATGTATACTGAAGCCATTTGCTATTGGATGAAAAAGTGCAAAACTTTGCTACTTGGGCATCTTAGTACCTACTGAAGCCCTTTGCCAATGTGTCTCAAGATAAAAGGTTATTGGACCAGCATTCAGATTGCTTTCTTACTGATATGGGAAATTAGTCTAACCTTGGGTTGTTATTTGTGCATCATGACCATAGAATCTCAGGTCCTAAGTTCTTATTATAATTTTGCTGTTATTTGACGTTTCCAACTTACCTGCAATGAGAGAATGATGTTTACTGCATCGATCAGCCGCTCAGTTGCCATTGGTTGCCCTACTATATCTGGTGAAATCCTTGATAGTAGCAGTATGGCCTGTAAAAGGAAATGGGATTAGAAAATAGAACATGTCGCACACTTGAGGACAGATGAAACATTCATGTACTTATCTATATTATTTGTTCTGAAGGTAGGGTGGGAAAACTATTTGTATATGCTTATACTATTGATGGATTATTTACAGCTATCTGATTGATCAGAGTAAAGGAGGGATAGTTACCTTGAGAGCTTCAGCTGTACAGTCAGACACAGACCATCCATGGTCTGGACTTGTAAAAGCCCATCCACCTTTAGATATGTGACGGTGCTGACGTCTGAAATCACCAGAAGGGTTCTCCAAAATCTATAGGTTTAAACTTTAAAGTACATTAGGTCAGATAATATCTTACCAAAATTAAGAGGCTTCAGTTTTTGTAAGACCTGCGATGATTTTATGAATTCGTGTGCTTTTGTTAGAACAATTCCATATTCCTCAACAAGCATACTGGACAAGATTGCTTGGACTGTAAGTGCAGCATCCCATAGCTGACTTCCACAACCCTGCAAATGGAGACAACTAGATGGGATTTGTACGTGGATATTTTTGGAAAACATTAAAGAAAATGACCAATTTATGATGCAATGTGGCTTAATTTGGAATTCTTAGCCATTCGTGATATGTGGAAATCACATTTGCATGGGGAAATCACGTTTGCATGTGGAAGTCACATTTGCAATAACATGATACTGAACTTCTGAACCCTATATTATGTTGTTCATGCTATTACCTTTGCAAAAGGTTGGTTAAGGCTAAAGGAAACTGTTGCTATGGCTATCATATTTTGCATACGATTGCATAAAATTGCTACCCTAGTTTGTGATGCCAATTTGTTTTCATTGACCACCATTGTTGGTGGTATTTTCTTTGGCTTTGGCCTTATTGTGGAATGTTAAAATAATTGCCATGTGCAGCGGTTTTATCAGATTTTTGTGATCAATTTAAACTTGATTTGGTTTCTAACTTGGTAGCTCCGTTTCTTTCTAGTATGAAAGTGTTTAAGGTAAAGTTAGAACTTTGGAGGCAGATATTAGAGACGTGAGGTTTCATACTTAGCGAAAACAAGGCCAAGCTATAGAATATTAGTTTAGTATGGGGATACATAAAAATCATATGAAACTGGATGTGAAAAATATATCAATTAGTTAGTACTTTAGATATTTTGAATCGATTATCCAGTAAGATGCGGGGATAAAAAAACTGTAGTAAATTCATAGTAGGATGTTTGAAGTAGAGAGCTGTAAGATGAGTGTTATACGATCGAAATGTACAATTATGATTAAAGAGTAAATTTTATAAGACAATGATTAGATTAGTTTTGTTATATAGTACAGAATGTTATGTTATCAAGAAATATGAACATAATATGAGTGTGATGCAAATGTTACGGTGGATGTATGTAAACATTAAAAAGGAAAAAATAAGAAATGAAGATGTCTCTTGAGATGGGTTGATCATATATGTCACATAATGATGCGTTCGTTAGAAAGATAGACGATATTAATGTTGAGACCAAGAGAAAGGGAGGAATGTCGAAAAAGACATGGATGTAAGTGATAAGAAGGTATGCGAAAGTCTAGGTTTGTTTGAAGAGAAAGCTTCAGATCGTAATGTGTGAAAAACGAGTATCCGACATCACGACCCGATGGGATCATGATATGACATTCTTTCTATTGAGTTCATGAAGCTAACTCCCATTTATGGAATGACGGCTATGATGATGATGATGATGATGATGAATGCGTTAAGGAGGATGTTTACTGAGCATTCCCTTACAAGAGTTCTGATCTGTTAAATGGTGATCAAAGTATTGCCTAAAGCAGTATGTGTTTGCTAGTTGCACTGTTGCATCAATCAAAGTAGTCTTAATTTTTCCATTGGAAATGATATCTTTGTTGTTTCAGCTGCTTAAGATAGTTTACATGTGAAATCACTGATAAGTAATCCTTCTTTTGCACAGGAAGAAGCAACATTTTTTCTGTAAACTATTGTTAAAGCTATAAACCTGCATGCTTCTTGTTTCTTTAATCTACTATAATTTTTGTATTTGTGCAGTGAATGTTTTATGACATATAATATAAAGATCAATTTCTCCTAATAGATATATGTTGCATGTAAATCAAATGAGTAGATACTTTTAACTATTATAGTTCATTAGTTTGCTCATATATGTAAAAATGATCTTCTACTAAGAATATCTATATTGCTCCAAATCCCTATTCATGCGTCCATATGTTCTTATTGATTATTTCTGCCGTAATATATAACAATCTTCAGCTAATTATTAATATTCTTTTGGCAATATTAGCTCATGCAGGTTTTTAGTATTCATAAACGACCTGCAAAACTGTGTTCTCTCTTGTCTGCTGTACGCTTATTCTTTTCATACTTCCATGGCAGCCTCGTGGTTTATGTTCCAGGCTGTATTTATTTGCTATGAGGGGCACAATCAACCCAACCTGACCGGACCCGGCCTATTGAGCCGGCTATGGATACCGGCTAGTCCGGATCGGTAGGATTCAGGATGACCCTACAAACCCAAATAAAATCCGGTCAGGCAAAGGTTTGACTCACCAACCCGATTCAACCCGAATTCCTCATATATATATATATATATATATATATATATATATATATATATATATATATATATATATATATATATATATATATATATATATAATACAAATGAGGAGGTTTGTCCCATGTGGCATGTTTGTCCCATGTGGTAATGTCACATCACCACATAGGCGCCATATGTGACATCCACCTCACCCACAACCCAAACAATCACCCCCAAGTGCACTTATTTACATGTTTTCCATTCACTCATCCCAAAAAATCACACCAAACTCACTTATTTATATGTTTGCCCGAGGGAATTTTTTCCATATAGACCCACGGTTTTTGCATTTATCCTTTTACCCCCGACGATACCAACAAATACACCCACACTTACTCCTTTTCGTTTCTGCACATGCACCACATACTGTTCGTGTGGGGGTTTTGGTCCGTGCACGGTGTGCACGGGTTATTTCTAGTGTGTGTGTATATATATACATGTATATTGAATAATGTGTATCATATGACATATTAGGCTAAGCCTCATATGCAGCTCCAAAACTCCACACTTTGGGGTTTTAAGCATCAAAACTATTCATTTTTATCTACATATTCTAGAACACCAAGACACCAAATATGAGGTGAACCCAAGGGGGTTTTCTCATTCATCTACATGTCACAAATTTAACGGTATTGCATGAATACAACTTTTGTGATGGGTGGAGGAACATGCAAAACACCTTGGGTTCACCCAATATTTGTTGATTTGGGGTTTTGAATGTAAAGATCAAAATGAACGGTTCCGATCTTCAAAAAAATTAGCGGAGGTGAGAGTTTTGGAGGCCACATATGAGGTTTAGCATCATAAATCATATGATAATTAATATTCTCATATATATGTGTGTGTGTATGTGCTATCAGCATATGAAAATTCCTACGTCTTACACCGACAGTCACTAAAAATATAAATTCCGAATTTTTTTCAGGATGGTCGTATCTATTTTAAAACCCCAAAACCCTAAATATGGGTGAATCCTAGGAGCATTTGATGATCAATCCACCTAAAATGTTATATTCTTCCGAAACCTTTGAATTTATAACAGGTAAATCGAGGGTTAAATAGTGTTGGTTTCACTTGATTTTTAGTGGGGTGATCATCCATAATATGTAAAACATAAAAAATTTCAAAATTTTAAAAGTAAACTGTGTTGATAGTGTAGAAAAAAACAGACACATATGGGGGAAAATGTGTCTGCGCATATGCGTAGGTAAGTTACATGCGCACATGCCATGTTTCCGTTTTTTTCTATGTGCTTGTTGTTCACCTCATGGATGATCAACATACAAAAAATCAAGTGATTCCAATACTTTATGAGCCCACATCATCTATCCATCGCAAATTCAATGGTATGAAAACTTGTTGAAAAGTCGTTGAAGTTGCGAGGGGTAGATGTGGGCTCAAAAAGTATTGGAATCACTTGATTTTTGGTATGTTGATCATCCATGAGGTGAACAACAAGACCAGTAAAAACTTTAAAAACTGGAAAAAGGGTAAACAGTGCATGTGCGCAAGTAACTTATCTATGCACATGCACAAGCACATTTTCCCAATATATATAGAGGAAAATTTTCAAATACAAAAATTTTCCATGCAAAAATGTTTTTGTTTTTTTTTGATTTTTTCCAAATTGTTTTTCCCTCCACTTCATGTTATATACACTTAAAAAATATTGGTTGAAAAATAATGTGATTTGGTCTTCGATCAAGACATTACAAAAAAAATTCTATTGTCCTGAAACTGTTAAATTTTGTAACTGGTGGATCGGTGCTCAAATGCTCCTAGGATTCATCCATTATTTTTCCTGGTATATAATTGTATGGATTAAACATCAAAAACAATTTTTTACGAATTTTTTTCTAAAAAAGGATAAAATGTTTTTCGCACCAGAATACTATTATATATGAATCAGGAATATGGAGGTGTGCCGACACCACATGAAATTTTCCTATGCTGTCAGCACTTTCACCCCCTAAAGTTTTTTTTTGAATTTTTTGCAATATGTTATACAACTTGTTGGCTATATCCCTACCAATTTTCAAGTCAATCCAACTCTTTTTGAGCATGCATCCATGCATTTCAAAAATACTACACAAGTTCTGAAACTGTCGGTGCAAGCTTTTTGAAATGCATGGATGGTGGCTCAAAAAGTGTTGGATTGACTTGAAAATTGGTGGAAAGGTAGCCAACAAGTTGTAAAACACATTTCAATTTTTTTTTAAAAAATACTTTTTGGGGGGTCAAAGTGATGACAACACAGAAAAACCGAGTATGTGCTGTCAACACACCGCCATATTCCTATATATATATATATTTATTCTATAAAAGATGGATTTACCAAATTGCCATTATCCTACTAGGACAAAGAGGTTGATAGAGATGTGGCTTGGGTTTGTCCACCTCATCATGGTGGGGCCTACTTGGTGGAGGGTAGGAATGTGTGTCCAATTTGAGGCGATGTTCGGTGGAGTTGGGTTAAATGCCCCCCCGATTCACATTATTTGCTAGATTGCCATTACTTTTTCATAACACTACATTCCCATCCCTATTCCACATATTTATAGGTTTGTCATCTGACTTTTTTCACTTTGACCCTGGCGTTTTTTGCATTTTAACGCCTGGTTTCCCCCCTTTTACCCCAACGATACTCGCACACACACCCACACTTTCCTCTCTTTTCGGTTTGCGTGCAGGTCCCATGTCCTTCCATTGATACCCACACACAGACACCCACCCTTCTCGCTCTTTTGTCGGTTGTGCGCGTGCACTACATCCTATGTTTGGGGTTTTCCTTCGGTCATCGTGCCTGTGCACGGGTAATTTCTAGTATATATGTGAGGAATATGGGCCTGAGCTGTCAGCAAAGGAAATTTTTCCTGCGCTGACAGCGATCAGGGGCCAAAAAATATTATTTTAGTTTTTTTGCAATGTGTTCTACAACTCGTTGGCTAACTCCACACCAAATTTCAAGTCAACCCAACACTTTTTGTGCCTCCATTTATGCGTTTAAAAAAACCACTACAGAAAACCAAACGGTCAGCGCAATCTTTTTGAAACGCATGAATGGAGGCTCACAAAGTGTTGGATTGACTTGAAATTTGGTGGAGAGGTAGCCAACAAGTTGTAGAACACATTGCAAAAAAGAATTTTTAAAAAATATTTTTTTGGCCCGAAATCACTGTCAGCACACCTGTGCCGACAGCTCAAGCCCATATTCACACACATATATATATATATATATCAATCTTATAAAATAGGGAATTACAATTGTGACATTGTCCTATGTGGCAATGTCACATCACCACATAGGATAATGGCACAAGGATAATTCCATCGCCCCACTAAAAAAACATACATGCCCCCCATTATCCCAATTATTTGCATGTTTGCCCTTGGGGTCCCTTTCAGCCTCCTTATTTACATGCTTACTCCCCTTTTACCGTGGACGATACTGACACACATGCCCACAATTCTCGCTCCCTTTCGGTTGCGTGCATGCACCGTGCCCTGTTCGTATGGTGTTATTTTTGCTCCGTGCACTTAGTGCACTGATAATTTCTAGTGTGTGTGTGTATAGACAATTACCATATACATAAACGCACATGTGCCTCATTGGTAAGTGGAGTTCTTTTAAAATAGGTGGCTTGGTTCGAATCCTATCGGTGTGTCTGAGATTATTTTTTCAAATTATTAATCAATATATATTTATTTTTATTATTATATATGTGTATATAATACATATTCTCACCATCACTTGCTAGCTCACTTGGTAAGTTCATATATTAAGAAATGAGAAGATTGGGGTTCGAATCTTGATTGATGCATGTTAAGTTTCCTCTTTTCAACCTGAACCCGACCTGAGCGTGTACAATGAGACAAATCGGGTCATGTATGGGCGTCATGTATGGGTGACCCAATTTATACTCTGGTCGGATAAGGGTTTTAGAACCTTGACCCGGCTTCAATTCAGGTTGGGTTCGGGTTTATTACACATATCCGGGTTGGGTCCCGAACCGAACCCGACCCGACCCGACTCGTTTGCCACTCCTAGTATTATCTTATTCTCATGTGTGACACATGCCACTTTAATTCATTATTGCAATTCTTTCTTTACTGTTTTGCATTTGCACCTCTTCTAGTTCAAACATTTCAGTTTTATCAGTTTGCTTTTATTTGCAAAATATGCTTCTTATGCTCAAGTTATAATGCTTGCATAATAAAAATGAATTGCAAGATGGAGAAGCCACTACTACCACAAACACCAGCACCAACTACAAAACCTTGAAATTGGCAGGTTGTAGTATTTGTCACTACCTGCATTTTCATGCCATCTTCAGCAACCCACAAATAATCAGGGATTCTTGCAAGATGGAGCTTAAACGGATCTGAAGTTGGATCTTCCACCCAACAACACAGCATGCATAACACCTGCATGGTTATTGAAATTGTTATATAGTAATATTGTATTCATCACCTTAATCACTTCTTCTCCATTTCCTTTTATCCTTTCATACAGTAGATATTTGTTTTTATGCTGGTTGTTCAATTTTCTAGTTGTCAAGCTAGTACCTTCTGTGCCGCCCCAACACATAGATAAACGGAATTCTCATCTTCGTAGTGTATGTACTCCATTATGGCTTGTAGAGCCTTCCTTCTCAAATTAGAAAGGGGCCAGCGGGTTAGAAGAGGTTCACCAATTCTGTGCAGGTATTCCCAGAGTATATCTTGTCCAAGCGGGTGAGGGTAATAAAGATCTTCCTGCAATAACAAATTAATGAAATGATTCACTTTATAAAAAGATTCGTGTTTCTGTCAACTTTTTTGAAGTGGGTTCTTTTTTATAAGAATCTATTATTCCTTTACAATTTTAATGAGAAGTCACAGCGGAATCATTTCTACTGTAACAAAGAATGGAGGTTAGGATGCATATAACCGACCTTCAGTAAATTTGGGACAAAGGAGATGGTGGAGAAAAGATTTATATAGCCAACCCCAGGGAGAAAGGGGTTGTCTTTGTTGTTAAATTTGGGAAGATTTTTTTTTAATTTTTAGCGGTCGGAAAATTTGGAATAAAGGCTTTGCTGTTGCTGCTGCTGCTGATGTACCAGTTGGAGCATGCAACAAACACAAACACACAAACACGTTTTGCATGCTAAATGTATGTACGTTGTATTGGCTTCTGCTGTGGTCATAGAAGACACCATAAGCAAGATAGTGATGCCTTCAAGTGAATGTACTCCAGTCAATAAGTGTTAGTATCTTCTTGTAAATTCATTGTACATTAGTCACAAATACATGGGTCCGTTGGGTGGTAGGCCTCACCCACATGATTCACAAGACTTGCATTGTTGCATGCTGATTAAAGAAGTTATATTGATAACACACACACACACACACACACACACACACAGAGAGAGAGAGAGAGAGAGAGAGAGAGAGAGAGAGAGAGATGTGTGTGTGTGTGTGTGTAAGGAGTTAGAATTATAGCACATTTCCTAGAATATCATGAATAATTTTGATCATTATGACACACCTTTGCACACAGTTTACGTGCTGAATTCCAGTCGATCTTATGGTAAGGGTTATTGTGTAGCTCTTCCCTCAGCGACAGAACTGTATTTGTAAGTGGACCAACAAACTTCTTTCCATACAAATAAGACATAGGTAGGTATGTCAGCCTAAAATGACACCAAAATCTCCCTGCGTTTCATGGGCATCGAAGAAATTTGTTAGCAAGGTGACAAACAAATTAATGCACGCATAAAAAAATGTCCCTGTCCATCACATGATTTGCTTGACTACTTAGCAGCATCAAGAAAGATAAGACCTGTCAAATATGGATGCTCAATAATTGGCACTGGGAAGTGCCCTGCATGTGTGGAGCCGGGATGGGAGCATCCGCGCGCGGGGGGGAAGGGGGGGGGGGGGGGGGTGTGTGTGTGTGTGTGTGTGTGTGTTGTGAAGGGAAGGATCAGTATGCTTTGATTATTTTTAAAGCTAGCAACCATGCATAATGAATCAAACGGTCCTCTTTTATTAGTAAGTTTAATTAGAACACATACTTTCTATAGAATCTATTCATTTGAGTACTATGAAATGCTGTAGAACAGCAGCGTTACCCATACAGTCAAATAACGCGCGCACACACACACACAGATGCATGCATACTTATGGCCACATATAGCCTATAGGCATGCATTTACATGCATGCATACATGCGTTTGTATATATGTTTATATGCCTACCTGAGTGCTAACATGTGTGTGGCTACTACATAAATGCATGTATTCATGTTTGTATGTATGTGATACGATCATTACGTACGAGTAATGAGAGGAGGAGGCGCAAGCACGAGGTCCGCGAGAAAAGGAAGCCCAAGGAGTAAAATTGCTATGCACACTACAAGTCAGGGCGTATTTACTTTATGCACTACGGGGTGGGAATAAAAGCGGCCAGCCTGCCCTAGTTTTCTTCATCGAATATTTGAGTGATTGTTTTCTACCGTTTTTCCTAGAGAGAGATCTAGAAGAGCTTTAGGCTTTTACCTTACAAAAGTTAGGAGAGGGGGATCTACTCTACAACAAGAGATCCAGTTATCTTATTATTATCTTTGAGTGTTTATCAAATAAAAATCTCATCTTACCCACTTTGTGCCCTAGTTCGTATCAATTTGGTATCAAAGCTTCAGATCCATGGCGACTGCAAGGCAGATGGAAAGGATCGTGGCGTTGGAAGAGAAGATCGGAGCCGAGATCACAGAACGAAGAATGATATCGAAGTATTGAGGGCTGATTTGAAGGAGGATTTTAGGGCTTCAATGGAGACGAACAAGTTGGAGATGAGGAAGGAATTCAAGGAAGCGATTGTAGAGGGGACAAAGGAGATCTTAAGGGCTCTTTCACAACGAGATCCAACCTCATGAACTTCAGATCTGAACCACCAATCAGATCTGGCTTCGAAAACACCTCCGACAACGAAAGAAAAAGGAAAGCACGTGATCTTGAATGAAGGGGATGTTTTGAAAGAAGGATTAATCTCCGACGAGGGGTCATTTATCTTGTATTACCTTTGATCTGACTTTAAAGATGGCACCCATGGCGGAAAAGGAAGAAAAGAAATCTTGGAAGCAACTCCTTCAGGAGTTGAGGAAAGCTCTTAAGGAAGAAGATGCGGAGAAGCTGAGGGCGATCGGGATCTGCTTGAAGGGAGAAGCCGTATCATGGTACAGGTGGAGGGAGCAGGAGAGACCTACGAGGACCTGGGACAAGTTTAAGTACATCTTGTTGCACCACTTCAGGAAGACACAAGGGGAGGTGCATACGAGCAGCTGCACGCCATCAAGCAGTATGGGTCTATGCATGACTATTTCAAACAGTTCGAGGTGCTTGCAAGCAGGATGCGAGGGATGCCAGCAGAGTCCATGGAGGGGGTTTTCTTGGATGGGTTGAAGCCTGTTATCAATGCAGAGCTTCGTACCCATAGGCCCAGAGGACTGTTGGAGCAGATGGATTTGGCACAGTCAGTAGAGGATAGACTGGCCGAGAACCGTCGTACCAGGGGGACTTGGGGAGGGAATTATATTCGTCCTCAGACCATGGCAAGGGGCCAGCAGGGAGCGTCTGGAGGTACCCCCGCTAGTGGAGGCAAGGCTGGCGAGGCAAGACCGACAGGACCTTACAAGAGGATGACAAAAGCTGAGATGCGGGATATGAGGACAAAAGGACTGTGTTTTAAATGCGACGAGAGGTTCACTCCGGGCTACAAATGCCGAACCATACTATTCAGGTGTGCGAAGTATTTGAGGGGGAGGTAGAAGAAGAGCAGGTTGTGGAGCTGGAGGCTGAGGAAGAGGTAGAGGTTGAGACACTACTTTGGAGACAGCTGAGATTTCGCTCAGTTCTATAGCATGATTCACACATGTCCACACCATGAAGTTGGCGGGCAGAGTTAGGGACTTGGATATGGTGATTTTGATCGATAGTGGGGCTACACACAACTGGGTGTCCCCTAAGGTGATTGAGAAGCAATGGCTACACGCGAATACAGAGGGATTTGGAGTCATGTTGGGCAATGGCAAAGTAGAGCAGAGTAGAGGCATCTACAAAGACCTGACAGTGTCCATTCATGGGGTGTTGATTACTGGTGACTTCCTGCCTTTAGCATTGGGCAATGTTGATTTGATTCTGGGGATGCAGTGGCTTCAGACATTGGGAGAGACTAAGTTCAACTGCAAGCTGCCGAGGATGGAGTTCCAAGTAGAGGGGATGAATGTGGTGTTGCTGGGGGACCTGAGCCTATGTTGTTCCTCAGTATCATATAAGACCATGGCCAGGACCCTTCAGTTGGAGGGGGGATGATTCTTAGTGGTGCTTCAGGAATTGGCTATGGAGGATGCAGCTGGCACGACCGAGGTGCCCGGAGACGTGGAGCAGGTGCTGAGCGGTTTTGATGAGGTGTTTCAGTCCCTTGGCGATCTTCCACCACCGCGTGATCACGAGCACTCCATCGTTCTGAAGCAGGGAGTGTCTCCTATAAGTGTGCGTCCGTACCGGTACCCCAGGTGCAGAAGGACGAGATTGATAGGCTAGTGGAGAAGATGTTGCAGGCTGGCATCATACAACCCAGTGTCAGCCCCTTTTCGAGCCCAGTGTTATTGGTAAAGAAGAAGGATGGGAGCTGCTGCTTCTGTGTCGATTACCGAGCTCTGAATAAGGAAACTGTACCAGACAAGTTTCCTATTCTTATGATAAACGAGCTGTTTGACGAGCTAGATGGGACTGCAGTGTTCTCCAAGCTTGATTTCAAGTCTGGTTACCACCAGTTACACATGAAGGCAGAGGATGCGCAGAAGACAGTTTTCAGGACTCACGAGGGCCATTATGAGTTCCTGGTCATGCCATTTGGCTTGACAAATGTCACTGCCATCTTCCAGTCCCTGATGAATAGGAAATTTCGGCCCTACCTGTGAAGGTTCGTGCTCGTCTTCTTCGATGATATCTTGGTTTATAGTGGGTCTCTGTAAGAGCATGTAGAGCACTTAGAGGTGGTGATGAAGGAGCTACAGAGGCACCAGTTGCATGCAAACCGAAAGAAGTGCCTTTTCGTTCAGGCTCAGGTAGAATACTTGGGACATATTGTATCCGCTGAGGGGGTGACTGCAGATCGTGGGAGGATTGCCGCTATGCTGGATTGGCCTCGACCTATGTCCTTGCAAGCCTTTCGAGGATTCCTTGGGCTGACGGGGTACTATCGGAGGTTCGTTAGCAGGTATGAGACGATTGCGTGGCTGCTAACGGAGCACCTGAAGAAGGATAGTTTCAGTTGGGGGAGGAGGCTACCAGGGCATTTGAGGCCCTTAAGCGAGCAATGACGACGGTACCAGTTCTAGCACTTCTTGATTTCAGCAAACCGTTTGTTGTAGAGTCGGATGCTTCAGGGTATGGGTTCGGGGCCATCCTGATGCATGAGCAGAGGCCCATTGCTTACTTCAGCTAGGTGTTGTCCACCAGAGCACAACTGAAGTCTGTTTATGAGAGGGAACTGATGGCGATTGTCCCCGTTGTGCTGAAGTGACGACCCTACTTACTTGACAGGGAATTTATAGTGAGGACAGATCAGAGGAGCTTGAAATACCTACTGGAGCAGCGTATGGTGGTAGAAGAGCACTAACGATGGTTGTCTAAGTTGAGCGGGTACAAGTTTGAGATCTACTACAAACCCGAGTTAGATAATAGGCGGCCGATACGCTATCTTGCATGGAGGATGGGGTGCAGATTTTGGCTATGTCCGGGCCAGTGGTGCTTAGTGGGAATTTCCTCTTACGTGAGATTGAGGCAGATGATAAACTGCAGCAAATTCGGGGAGCACTGGCACATGGCTCTGGTGACTACTCGGGTTACTCAGTAGAGGAGGGGAAGCTGCTGTACAGAGGGCGTTTGGTGATTCCACGGAGATCGTCGCAAATTCCACTACTATTTCAGGAGTTCCACAGCAGCGCAGTGGGAGGACATTCATGGGGTACTCGATGTACCAGCGGATGGCACGAGAGCTTTATTGGCCGGATATGCGGAAGGATGTGGCTCAGCTCGTGGCAGGTTATGACGTTTGCCAACGTCACAAGTATCAGGCGACTGCTCCCGCCAAACTTTTACAGCCATTAGCACTGCCAAAGAGGGTGTGGGAGGATATCTCGATGGACTTTACTGATAGGCTGCCGAAGTCTGAGGTGTACACAGTCATTTTTGTTGTGGTGGACCGCCTCAGCAAGTACGCTCATTTCGTGCCTCTGTGACATCCATACACGACGACGACGATTGCAGCAGCCTTTCTGAAGGAGGTTATTAGGTTACACGGGTATCCAGCTTCTATTGTCTCTGATAAGAACAAAGTCATCATGAGCACTTTTTGGAAGTAGCTGTTCCGACTGCAGGGGACCGCTCTCAGGCAGAGTACAACCTACCTTCTTCAGATCGACGGGCAGACAGAGGTGGTGAATAGGAGCGTGGAGACTTACTTACAATGCTTTGCATCGGGGTCACCTAGACAGTGGGCGACGTGGCTCCCTTGGGCAGAATATTGTTACAACACCTCGTACCATTTCGCTGCACAGATGACTCCGTTCAGGATCTTATATGGCAGAGACCCTTCACACTTGGTTCATTATTGGAGGGGAGGTACACCGTTGTCTGAGTTGGAGCAGCAGTTGACGGAGCGTGACAGAGTATTGGAAGAGTTGAAGCAATAACTGAGGCGGGCCCAACAAATCATGTAGGATAGGGCGGACAAGCATCACAACGACTTGGAGTTTGAGGTGGAAGACATGGTCTATTTTAAGCTGAGTCCTTACAGGCAGAGTTCAGTAGTGTAGAGGTGTAACGCCAAGCTGGCAACACGCTATTATGGACCTTATGAGATTGAGGCTAGGGTGGGAAAGGTAGCTTACAGGCTGTGGCTACCAACCACTTCTGCTATACACACGGTGTTCCATGTATCGCGGCTGCGGAAGGCAATTGGGGACCATTCAGCATCAACGACCTTGCCACATACATTGACAGAGGACATGGAGGTATTGCTAGAGCCCAAGGCGGTCAAGGGAGTGCGACAGGTTCGACCAGGATCTTCGGAGGTGTTGATTCAATGGAGTGGACTGCCAGATCATGAGGCGACATAGAAGCCTTGCGATACAATCTACAAGCTGTTTCTAGACTTCCACGTTGAGGACAAGGTAGCACTTTTGGGGGGCAGTAATGATACGATCATTACGTCTAGAGAAGGAGGCGCAAGCACGATGTCCACGAGCAAAGGAAGCCCAATGAGTAAAATTGTTGTGCACACTACAAGTCGGGGAGTATTTACTTTATGCACTATGGGGTGGGAATAAAAGCGGCCAGCCGGTCCTAGTTTTCTTCATCGAATATTTGAGTGATTGTTTTCTACCATTTTTCCTAGAGAGATTTAGAAGAGATTTAGGCTTTTACTTTACAAAAGTTAGAAGATGGGGATCTACTCTACAACAAGAGATCATGTTATCTTATTGTTATCTTTGAGTGTTTTATTAAATAAAAATCCCATTTTTACCCAGTTTTGTGCCCTAGTTCGCATCAATTTGGTATCAGAGCGTCAGATCCATAGCGACCACAAGTGCGATGTACAAGATTGAAGCGTTGGAAGAGAAGATCAAAGCTAAGATCGTGGAAAGAAAAAAGAGATCAAGGGGTTGATGGTTGATTTGAAGGAAGATTTTAGGGCTTCGATGGAGGCGAACAAGTTGGAGATGAGGAAGGAATTCAAGGATGCGATTGCGGAGGGCACCAAGGAGATCTTGATGGCTCTTTCGTAACGAGATCCGTCGTCATCTACTTCAGATCTGAATCCCCAATCTGATCTGACTTTAAAGGTGGCACCCATGACGGAAAAGGAAGAAAAGAAATCTTGGAAGCAACTCTTTCAAGATTTAAGGGAAGCCCTTGAGGAAGAAGAGGCCGAGGAAGCGACGTCGGAGGTAATGAAAAAGTCAGAACTTCTGGAGGCCGGCAAGCTAGATCTGGCCTCAGAAGTTGGGTGTACCCCTACTATCTCTTGTTGTAGAGTAGATCCCCCATCTTTTTGTAGAGTAGATCCCCCCTCTTGTTTGGGGGGAGTAATGATACGATCATTATGTACGAGAGGAGGAGGCGCAAGCACGAGGTCCACGAGCAAAGGAAGCCCAAGGAGTAAAATTGCTTTGCACACTATAAGTCAGGGAGTATTTACTTTATGCACTACTGGGTGGGAATAAAAGCGGCCAGCCGGCCCTAGTTTTCTTCATCAAATATTTGAGTGATTGTTTTATACCATTTTTCCTAGAGAGAGATCTAGATGAGGTTTAGGCTTTTACCTTACAAAAGTTAGGAGAGGTGTGTCAACTCTACAACAAAAGATCTAGGAGAGGTGGGTCTACTCTACAACAAAAGATCCAGTTATCTTATTGTTATCTTTGAGTGTTTTATCAAATACAAATCCCATTTTTACACACTTTTGTGCCCTAGTTCGTATCAATTTGGTATCAGAGCTTCAGATCCATGGCGAGTACAAGGCAGATGGAAAGGATCGAGGTGTTGAAAGAGAAGATCGAAATCGAGATCGCGGAACAAAAGAAGGAGATCGAAGGATTGAGGGCTGATTTGAAGGAGGATTTAAGGGCTTCAATGGAGACAAACAAGTTGAAGATGAGGAATGAATTCAAGGAAGCGATTGCAGAGGGGACAAAGGAGATCTTGAGGGCTCTTTCACAACGAGATACAACCTCATCTACTTCAGATCTGATCTACCAATCAGATCTGGCTTCGAAAACACCCCGACAACGAAAGATAAAGGAAAGCACGTGATCTTTAAGGACGGGGATGTTTTGGAAGAAGGATTGATCTCCGACGAGGAAAATCAGATCATCATGCTCGGCGTAAAGACCCATCGACACAACAAAACACAAGACGAAGCGCACGAGGTCGGAAGGGGGAGGACGGAAGCCTGGCGGCTGTGCCAGGGCATTCTGCCGGCCCTGGCGCATCACCAGGCCACCAGCGGGGTCCTGGCGAACCACCAGGACCAACGCGAGGACCTGGCAGCTTGCTAGGTCCATCGCGAGGCCCTGGCAAACCACCTGGGCCCTCACGGGCTCCAGGCGGGCCGAATGGGGAAACTGAGGCCCCAGCTGACCGCTGGGGCCCTGATGAGGCTTCGGGGGGTGTCGACTGGGGCCTGGAGGGTCTCGGCAAGTGTTGGGAGCATGAGCAAGGCACGAGGCTTCATCGACACAGAGTAGTTGACTTTTAGGATGTTGATTTTGAGTTCGGAGAGCGTCGTGGACACCAGTAGGCTGATCTAGTAAATGAAAGGGGCCGGAGTATGAGGAGTTCGCGCAGTACCATGAGGATGGCGATGAGGGTGCTTATGACATAGGCGGGCACGAATGGAGGGATGTTGCACGACGACTAGCCAATGAGAGGGCTAGGTTTGGAGATCCCCACAGACAGTGGCACCAGGAGCGATATGGAGGAGAGGACCCCGTGCTGATAAGAGGATACAGAAGCTGAAGATGCTCCTCTTTGAAGGTAGTGACGCATCTGGGTGGATCTACAAGGCGGAGAGGTATTTTGAGGTGACACGACTGACAGAGGCGGAGAAGCTGAAAGCGATCGGGATCTGCTTGGAGGGAGATGCCTTATCATGGTACAGGTGGAGGGAGCAGGAGAGACCTGCAAGGACCTGGGACGAGTTTAAGGAGATCTTGTTTCACTGCTTCATGGAGACACAAGGGGGAGGTGCATACGAGCAGCTGCATGCCATCAAGCAGCATGGGTCTGTGCGTGACTATATCAAGCACTTCGAGGTGCTTGCGAGCAGGGTGCGAGGGATGCCAGTAGAGTCCATGGAGGGGTTTTTCTTGGATGGGTTGAAGCCTACTATCAAGGCAAAGCTTTGTACCCATATGCCCAGAGGACTGTTGGAGCAGATGGATTTGACACAGTCAGTGGAGGATAGACTGGCTGAGGACCGCCGTATCAGGGGGACTTGGGGAGGGAATTATACTCGTCCTCAGACCGTGACAGAGGGCCTGCAGGGAGCGTCTGGAGGTACCCCGCTAGTGGAGGCAGGGTTGGCGAGGCAAGACCGGCGGGACCTTACAAGAGGATGACAGAGGCTGAGATGCTGGATATGAGGACAAAAGGGATGTGTTTTAAATGCGACGAGAGATTCACTCTGGGCCACAAATGCCGCAACCATGCTATTCAGGTGTGCGAAGTATTTGAGGGGAGGTAGAAGAAGAGGATGTTGTGGAGCTGGAGGCTGAGGGAGAGGTAGAGGTTGAGCCACTACTTTTAGAGGCAGCTGAGATTTCGTTTAGTTCTATAGCAGGATTCACACAGGTCCACACCATGAAGTTAGCGGGCAGAGTTCGGGACTTGGATGTGGTGATTTTGATCGATAGTGGGGCTACACACAACTTCGTGTCCCCTAAGGTGATTGAGAAGCAAGGTCTACACCTCGCGAATACGAAGGGATTTGGGGGTAATGTTGGGCAATGGCAAAATGGAGCAGAGTAGAGGCATCTGTAAAGACCCGACGGTGTCCATTCAGGGGGTGTTGATTACTGGTGACGTCCTGCCTTTAGCATTGGGCAACGTTGATTTGATTTTGGGGATGCAGTGGCTTCAGACATTGGAAGAGACTAAGATCAACTGGAAGCTGATGAGGTTGGAGTTCCAAGTAGAGGGGAGGAAGGCGGTGTTGTTGGGGGACCTGAGCCTATGTTGTTCCTCAGTATCATATAAGACCATGGCCAGGACCCTTCAGAAGGAGGGGAGGATTCTTAGTGGAGCTTCAGGGATTAGCGATGGAGGATGCAGCTGGCACGATCGAGGTGCCCGGAGACGTGAGCAGGTGCTGAGAAGTTATGATGAGGTGTTTCAGTCCCCTAGCGGTCTTCCACCACCGAGTGATCACGAGCACTCCATCGTTCTGAAGGAGGGAGTGTCTCCTATAAGTGTGCGTGCGTACCGGTACCCCCAGGGGTGCAGAATGACGAGATTGTGAGTCTAGTGGAGGAGATGGTGCAGGTTGGCATCATACAACACAGTGTTAGCCCATTTTCGAGCCCGGTGGTACTGGTAAAGAAGAAGGATGGGGAGCTGGTGCTTCTGTGTCGATTACCGAGTTCTGAATAAGGAAACTGTACCAAACAAGTTTCCTATTCCGGTGATAGATGAGCTGTTGGACGAGCTACATGTGGATGCGGTGTTCTCCAAGCTTGATTTGAAGTCTGGTTACCACCAGATACACATGAAGGCAGAGGATGTGCAGAAGACAGCTTTCAGGACTCACATGGGCTATTATGAGTTCCTGGTCATGCCATTTGGCTTGACAAATGCCCCGCCACCTTCCAGTCCCTGATGAATATGGTATTTTGGCCTTACCTGCGGAGGTTTGTGCTCATCTTCTTTGACGATATCTTGGTTTATAGTAGGTCTCTGCAGGAGCATGTAGAGCACTTAGAGGTGGTGATGAAGGAGCTACAGAGGCACCGGTTGCATGCAAACCGAAAGAAGTGGCTTTTCGGTCAGGCTCAGGTGGAATGCTTGGGACATATTATGTCCGCTGAGGGGGTGGCTGCAGATCGGGGGAAGATTGCCGCTATGCCTCGACCTATGTCCTTGCGAGCCTTGCGAGGATTCCTTGGGCTGACGAGGTACTATCGAAGGTTCGTTAGCGGATATGGGACGATTGCGTGGCCGCTAACGGAGCAACTGAAGAAGGATAGTTTCAATTAGGGGAGGAGGCTACCAGAGCATTTGAGGCCCTTAAGCGAGTAATGACGACGGTACCAGTTCTAGCACTTCTTGATTTCAGCAAACCGTTTGTCGTAGAGTTGGATGCTTTAGGGTATGGGTTGTGGGCTGTCCTGATGCAGGAGCAGAGGCACATTGCTTACTTCAGCCAGGTGTTGTGCGCCAGAGTACGACTGAAGTCTGTTTATGAGAGGAAACTTGTGATTGTCCTCACAGTGCAAAAGTGGCGACCCTACTTACATGGCAGGGAATTTATAGTGAGGACAGATCAGATGAGCTTGAAATACCTACTGGAGCAGCGTATGGTGACAGAAGAGCACCATGAATGGTTGTCTAAATTGAGCGGGTACAAGTTTGAGATCCACTACAAATCCGGCTTAGATAACAAGGCGTCCGATGCCATATCTCGCATGGAGGAGGGGATGCAGATTTTGGCTATGTCCGGGCCATTGGTGCTTAGTGGGGATTCCCTCTTACGTGAGATTGAAGCAGATGAGGAACTGCAATGAATTCGGGGAGCGCTAGCACAGGGCTTTGGTGACTACCCGGGTTACTCAGTAGAGGAGGGGAAGCTACTGTACAAAGGGCGTTTGGTGATTCCACGGAGATCGTCACACATTCCACTACTGTTTCAAGAGTTCCACAGCAGCGCAGTGGGAGGACATTCAAGGGGTACCCGACGTACCCAGCTGATGGCACGAGAGCTTTATTGGCCGGGTATGCGGAAGGATGTGTGGCTCAGCTCGTGGCACGTTATGACGTTTGCCAATGGCACAAGTATCAGGCGACTGCTCCCGCCGTACTTTTACAGCCCTTGGCACTTCCAGAGAGGATGTGGGAGGATATCTTGATGGACTTTATTGATGGGCTACCGAAGTCTGAGGGATACACGATCATTTTTGTTGTGGTGGACCGCCTCAGTAAGTACATCCATTTCGTGCCTCTGCGACATCCATACACGGCGACGACGTTTGCATCATCATTTCTGAAGGAGGTTATTAGGTTACACGAGTATCCAGCTTCTATTGTCTCTGACAGGGACAGTCTTCATTAGCACTTTTGAATGAAGATGTTCCGACTGCAGGGGACCGCTCTCGGGCAGAGCACATCCTACCATCCTCAGACCGACGGACAGACGGAGGTAGTGAATAGGATCGTGGAGACTTATTTACGATGCTTTGCATTGGGGTCACCTAGACAGTGGGTGACATGGCTCCTTTAGGCATAATATTGGTATAACACATCGTACCATTCCGCTGCACAGATGACTCCGTTCAGGATCTTATATAGCAGAGAGCCTCCACACTTTGTTCATTATAGGAGGGGAGGTACACCGGTGTCTGAGTTGGAGTAGCAGTTGACGGAGCGTGACAGAGTACTGGAAGAGTTGAAGCTACATCTGAGGCGGGCCCAACAAATCATGAAGGGTAAGGCGGACAAGCATCACAAGGACGTGCAGTTTGAGGTGGGAGACATGGTTTATTTGAAGCTGCGTCCTTATAGGCAGAGTTCAGTAGTGCAGATGCGTAACACCAAGCTGGCAGTGCACTATTATGTACCTAATGAGATTGAGGCTAGGGTGGGGAAGGTAGCTTACAGGATGCAGCTACCTCCCACTTCTGCTATACACCCGGTGTTCCATGTGTCGCAGCTGCGAAAGACGATTGGGGACCATTCACACCAGCGACCTTGCCACATACATTGACAGAGGACATGGAGGTACTGCTAGAGCCCGAGGCGGTCAAGGGAGCGCGACAGGTTCGACCAGGATCTTTGGAGGTGTTGATTCAGTGGAGTGGGCTACTAGATCATGAGGTGACATGGGAGCTTTTCGATACAATCTACAGGCAGTTTCCAGCCTTCCACCTTGAGGACACGGTGGCACTTTTGGGGGAAAGTAATAATACGATCATTACGTACGAGAGGAGGAGGAGGCACAAGCATGACGTCCACGAGCAAAGGAAGCCCAAGGAGTAAAATTGCTACGCCCATTATAAGTCAGTGAGTATTTACTTTATGCACTACGGGGTGGAAATAAAAGCGGCCAGCCGGCCCTAGTTTTCTTCATCAAATATTTGAGTGATTGTTTTCTACCATTTTTCCTAGAGAGAGATCTAGAAGAGGTTTAGGCTTTTACCTTACAAAAGTTAGGAGAGGGGGATCTACTCTACAACAAGAGATCCAGTTATCTTATTGTTATCTTTGAGTGTATTATCAAATAAAAATCATGTTTTTACCCACTTTTGTGTCCTAGTTCGTATCAGTATGTATGTGTATGTGAGGAAAATTAAGATTCTAATTGGCTAAATTATCACTTAATGATTTGAAATTAGAATTTAATCATATCTATTTTATATTTTTATTCCATAGTTTTTATTTAAAATTTTCTTTTTTATTTGAATAAATATTTTATATTTTCTAATTGAGACAATTTCTCTTGTCTTTTCAAATGTGCTCTTTTTAGGAATGTGGTAGAAATATTTTATTCCTAAGTTGTGAGAGAAAAGTTGAGTAATGTTACTTTCACTGCACGGACAGTTTGCAGTTGTGGTGAAGGTTTGTTGTTTTATTTTTATATTCTAACATGCCATTGTAAATTGAGGATCATTTTTATGGGTTGAAACATATGATTTTCTGCATAGTGGTATGTTTTTTGTTATTCTGTTTTTAATTGTCCTCATGGTGGGATTTGAACATGAGGTGCTACCGTACCATAAGAACGTCACTGCTACCTATCAAAACTTCGAAGTTGTGGTGAGCATTAAGGGTTCTATTTTTATTTTCTAATAACATCCATTCATGTTAGTAAAATGTACTGTGACTATCGATAACTTTGAATTCCCTTCTAGGAAAGTTGCTCATCAAGATGATTTTACTTGTGTATGTAGTGTGTGCATACATGCATTACAAGCATGCATGCTTATATGGGTGATGGGACATCCTAGTTTACACATCTAGGTTGCAAGATTCAGCGTAGCTCATTATGGTTGGGTTTAAACTTCAGTTGAGCCCCTTGTTGGGTTTTATTTCATTTAGTTGTTTTATTATTTTTTAAAATAAGAATTTAGTCCCACATTAGCAGGGAGAAAAGATTGTTTTCAGTTGTAAGCATATTAATAAGCCCCAAACTGATGTTATTATTCCGTGAAATGTTTTGTGAGATGAAACCCCCAAATCTGAGAAAGGTCCTTTTTGACAAGAAGTGGATGTGGATGATTGTCTTTTGGACTTTTCAATGGTCCCAACATTTTAATATGATTGATGACTCAAATAATCAAACCATTTATGTGAAAATTTTTAATTGCGTGTTTTGATAATTCCTCATCTATAGTCGATCTAGGGAGCAATGTATAGACTTTGGCAACAAGTCTGTCAGTCTGAGGGAAAAAAGCCTTTACACAAATGTGAAGATTCTTTCATGACAGATCACATCATCTTTTTATGTTTTGTTGTTTCCACAGATGGAGTTTATGGAGATTCTCAGAAGATTCAAGCGATAGTAAAGTGGCCTAAATCTCGTAACATATACGTAATTTGTTGCTTTCATAGTTTAGCCATATTCTACTGCCAATTCATAAAGAGATTTAGCATCATAATGTCTCCCTTAACTGATTATATGAAAAAGAAGAATTTCAATAGACTAAGACGATTCATAAAGTATTTGTTGACATCAAATACTTTGCGTATGATGAGAAGTTCTATAGGTAGTGCTTTCATTACGATATTTAAGATATTATCTTCTACCGCAAGAATTTATCTTGTTCTCGGATCATGAACCCTTGAGTTATTTCAATTTTCATAAGAAATTAAGCTTTAAGCATGATCGTTGGGTTGGGTTGAATTTATTCAAGAGTACACATTTTTCCTTAATTACAAACTGGGAATGAGAATAAAGTTGTCAATGCACTCGGTCACAAAATTGGTCTACTATTTGCTATACGTGTTGATATTAGATTCGAGAGAATCAAGAAGGATTAAGCGTCATGCTTTGATTTTAACAAGATCTATATTACCCTTCAGATGAGTCAGTTCGAGAGTGAGATAATTATTTTCTTCAGGCTATGTATCTGTTTAGGGTCAACCAGTTTGTGTCCCACATACCTCTGTAAGAGATTGAATTATTTAGGAGATTTATGTTGGTTGTTATCATGCTATTTTGGACATGATAAAACAATATAAGCTATATAGAGTCAGTTTTAGTGGCTAAGCCTTAAGAGAGATGTTACCAGACTTGACAGGTAGGTGGTGTCATGTTTACCAATTAGTCACATATCGAAACTAAAATACTAGACGTTGCATCTATGCTGATTGTCTCTGATAGGATATTAGCATGGATTTGGTGTTAGGACTTCCATGCACACCGAAGAAGCACTATGATGGTCGGATCTATCACACTACTCCATCTTTGTTATATTTAAAAAAATGACCAAACTTTATCCACTGTTCCAAAACTTCTAATGCATCTTACATTTTTAAATTCTATTTTGATGTGATTGTTTGAGATTTAACCAAAACGATTGTTTTTAAAAAGGATGTGAAATTCATGAGTTATTTTCGAATAATCATATGACATGTGGTATGAACCAACTAGATCTGAAATTTATTAGTATAAAACTGAAAATAAAAGGGATAAATTGATCACAATTATAGGGGTGATCGCCCTTTCAAGACGCCAATTAAGGATGACGTCCGTAGTCTCCCGAAGAACGAGGAACTCTCTCATCTCTTTATCAATTTTATTCTCAAATTTAACCTAACATTCTCCTAGCCGGCCCTAGCTTTAAATAGAGAAAAGTTACAAAAAATTGCAGATTTCCCAAAATGCCCCTAAAATCCGAAAATTTCCAAAACACACCTAATGTGCCCAAAACACATAAAAAGTCCAGATCTAACATTACTCCGCCCCAGAAAATCCATCATGTCCTCAAGGTGGTGCCTGAAGTCCACGGCGGCCCTACTCCAAGTGTACGCAAGCCTCATCCCGGGTCAAAAGGGTACGATTGGTCTCCACAGCCTTCAACAACGTCCAGAAAAAAGCCACGGTCGTCGTCAGTCAGATCTGAAGGTCCTCCATACCCAAAACTGAAATGCTGGCACTCGGAAGGACTTCGAACTGAAAACTAATGGCCATGGGGCCCACGTCACCCTCCCGGAAGCTCGAATGTTCGTAGTTTTGGGCCCATAGAGTCGAAAACTCGCTGTCCGACGCATCGGAGGACCCGTCGTCGCTGTTGAAGGGGCGGCAGTCCCCATGGGGACTCTAGAGGGGCTGGCGCCCCTTCTGGAGGGGCGACAGCCCCCAGGGGCCCCAGGAGGGGCTGGTGCCCTTGTTTCGTCGTTCTAGGGTTCTGGTGTTCGTTGATTTCCGTCATCGGCTTCTCGAAGTACTCGATGGCGGTGGAAAGGAGCCCCTCGTCGTATGGATGCAAATTTGCATCAAAGCCCATCGCCTTTTTCCTCTTCCTTGTCCAAAGTTGACGCCTTTAGCCCAAAATTTGGGCTTTTGCGCAGATCTAAAATTTTCGCCACCTCCAGATCTGAAATCTCGGTCGCCTTCAGGTCTAAAATTTTTGCCTCCTTTAGGTCTGAAATTTTCGTCGCCGCCAGATCTGAAACTTTCGTCGCAGTCAGATCTGAAATTTTCAGTGCCTTTAGATCTGTCGCAAACGCCTTCAGATCTTGTCTGTATTTTTGATATGATTGATGCAGCTGTAGGCATAATTGCATGACGATATCTAACCTTTTTTGCCTGGATCTCCTCCAATCTGTCATGGATCGATACTCTGATACCAAAATGATATGAACCAACTAGATCTGAAATTTATTAGTATAAAACTGAAAATAAAAGGGATAGATTGATCACAATTATAGGGGTGATCGTCCTCCCAAAACGCCAATTAAAGAGGACGTCCGCACTCTCCCGAAGAACGAGGAACTCTATCCTCTCTTCATGCAGATTTTTCAAACTGCCCCTAAAATTCGAAAATTCCGAAAACGTTCATAATGGGCCCAAAGCACATAAAAAGTCCGGATCTTACAATATAATGTGTATGAAGCTAAATTCTACATTATTCAGCATTTTATACCAACATCTAAATTAAGATAGTGACCAATAGTTTAGGAAATATAGTTTAGATGTTTAGTGGTGAGAACATTAGGAATTGGTATTAAATGCTACCAACCACTGAATTGGCATACAATAGTTCATAGAATCGATTCATTGGCATAAGAGCATTCTAAGTCATTTATGGGTAAAGCCTAGGAAGCATATAGACCTTATTCCTATATCATATCAGTATAGAATGTTAAAGTCAGCTGAGTTATTTGTAAAACACATTCATAATTTTCATAAAGAGTGGCATGAGAATTCATTCTAGCAATGAATGAATGATATAAAACTATTGCAGATATGTATAATCGTTTCAACGAATTTAATGCATGTAACTATGTAATGCTAAGAATCAGACACGAGGTTTTCTTTTGAAACCTAAAATAAAATGCAAGTTTGTAGTGCTAGGCCATTCAAAATCTTAAAAAAGTTGGTTCTAATGTCCATGTTGTGGATATTCATTTTGATTATAATATAAACTTGACTTCTAACATAGAAGATTTAGTAGCTTATAAATGTCCAATAACAATACCCACATACATTTTCTTTGAGCTTTCTCAGGATGAGGTGAGTGCCCATGTACTACCGTCCCGAATAAATTTATCATCATTACCGACATTAGCTTCACGCAAGGAGCATATTGATCGCATCTTAGATTATCATGTAAAATCAACCAAGGAAGGATTAGCATATTACTTGGTTATTTGGAAAGTCTCGTCATAATCAGACGATACTTGAATTTCTAGAGCAGAGTTATGAAGAATAGATCCAAGCTTACTCGAGCATTATAACAGCGATCAAGACCTACACTTGTTAAGACCAAGTTCTTCCTATCCGGGGATAGTTGATGTGCATATTCAAGTTTTCACGCGTAGGAGGAGATGTGAAACTTAGCCTAGCTCACTATGGTTGGGTTTGAGCTTGAGTCAAGCTATTTGGTGGGGTCCATTTTGTTTAGTTGTGTTTTCTTTATTAGTATTTTAAATAAGAGTTCAGTCCCACATTGGATGAGAGTCCCACATTGGATGAGAGAAAAGATTGTTTTTAGTTGTAAGCCCTAAACTGATTTTATTATTTAATGAAATGTTTTAAGAGATTAAACCCCTTGAACATGATAAATGTCTATATTGACGAAAAGTCAAATACTTGGTGAGAAGCATTGGAATCTTAATTCTTTTGTTCTTTTCTAATTTTCCAAATTCCCCAGTATTCTCCTTGGTTCTACATCAGTGAAAAGTCAAATACATATGCATAATATTAGAGTGTCCAATATTTATATTCTATTATGCATGGAAAAATTGAAAGACACGCCGATAATTTGCATGTTAAGTCCATATTTTGCCAAATGTTTGGTAATGAATTTGAAATATGAGTACAAAATGTTTCCCGAAAAGGAGGTATTAATGTACCTGGATGAACAGGAAGAAGGGTGGGAAAGATAAAAAGCTCTGGTGGTATTGGATTTACTCCGGCCCATTCAAAAATACCGAGGATCTGCATCGAATGTAAGTTGGATCGTAATCATTGAATTATAAATTCTCTCAAAGAAAAAATAATTATTCAATTATAACACTAGGTAACATATACAGTTCCATTTCGTAGGTTATGCAGTCATACAAAGGAAGAGATCAAAAACCGATTTGAGATAGAAAACGGTTGTGTATATGTCTTTTTTAATAACTTAGTAACTAACACCATAAGAGAACGTACCGAAAGCCACATTTTCCCCCAAGTGGGGATCGCTGTTACTCCACCGTGGTCATGTATCCATTTTCTCCCTTTAGGCATAGCAGCATCTTCACCGCCATCCACTTCCTCACCAAGGAGCCTTAATGCTACATAGCAAATAGCAGTGCTAAACATGACACTGGATCCCTCTGTGTGGAATCCCCATCCTCCATCTTTATTCTGCACAGAATCTTGGCTATTGTTAACATATTTGATTTATCAAGTTTTCGTAGCATGTATGATTTGACCTTCTGACAAATGGCTCATATGCTATAATTTTGTGACATGCAACTTTTTCAGGAGAATATCCCAATCATGTACACGACTCTACTCATTTTGTAGTTGTTGCCTATTTTTCTTAAAGTAAGCTACAAAAAATCTCATTGGGGGAGCACTGTTTTCAGAGGAAGGACATTATGTACTTCTCCAACAAGCCTCATGGAACTTAAGTAAGAGGACAATATTTTTTACCTAATGCAATGATGAGTTTCAATGATCTCTAAATGTGCATTGCATTATCATTACCATCAAATTATTGTTTGAAGCTTAACAGACCCAGAACCATGCTTACCTGATGGTTGAGGAGGTAGCGGGATAACTCCTTCTGGTGTTCTGCTGACAGAGTACTGTCTAGTGATCCACATACGTATAAAGCTATGACCTGAAGATTTGGGAAGTTGTAACGTCAGACGTCAGTGTAACATGGAAATAGCAGGAAACTCATGTTATGGTATATGCTGGTTTTGTTGCTTCTGTTTCTGCCTTGGTAGTTTTACATCCGACAAGACCATGATTACGTGCATATCAAGGTGGGTCCGTGGCTGATATTGTGCTTTATATACATGTCTACACGGGAGATACTGTTATCTGACATTTTAGTTTGCATTCGTTTCTTGTGTAGGGAGGTGGTTGGCGCCTTTATATTCATGACGTAAAATGTAAAACCAAGAAGGCAGGCTTATCCATCCATCATTTGTTGTAAGTGTCCTTTAAGTTATGGTTGGGACCAGGTCTGGTCAATCTTTTCATGGAACCTTCTATATGTCTCAATTCCATAGCCTAAATCCCACATTTTTGGAATAGGATCAGATGATTGCAATGAATATAGGTCTGAAAAGTTGCAATATTGGGGTTCCCTCTGAAGACACGGTAATACACGTAAATATGTAAAGACTTTGCTTGACAGTTTCTAATAATTGCTGAGTTTAACTGATGCAATCATGAGGCATACACATATCAGAATACCCAAAGCAATCACTGATATCCCAGAAATACTCACCAATGTTGGAGTCAGAAATAAAGGTCCAGGAAAATCTCCGGGCCAATGTCCGTCATGAGCCTGAATGGTTGAGAAATAGTTAATAGCTCTTCGCAATGTAGTTGCAACTGCCTCTTCCGAAATTTCCTGATGTTCTTTCAGCTTTACCTGCGGTAGCTTCGTATCATCTCGATCATTCTGTTTTGCAAACTATGATGTAGAAGGAAAAAATTAATATAGATCAGATGTATATGAAAACTGTTTGACAGATTGATAACTTCAAGACGGGAGAATCACATGTTCATGAGTTACTGGTAGGACACATAATAAACTACCGTCAGCTTGCCAACTTCAAGATCAGGAAATTCAATATTTGGAGGAGTGTGTTCACTAGCTACATGTTGGCTGCACAGAGTATAGTCTTTTTTAAAATTATTACCATCATATCTTTGTTGATGGCAATGTCTGATAATATTTGTTGTGGAAGGAGGTAACGTAAAAAGGGGTAATGGTTAGAAAGTAAATTGGAAGCACATTACTGGCAACAAAAAGTAAATCAATGACAAAGTAGATTTATAGCCAAATAATTGGGTGAAGAAGTTAGACACATGGATTTGATTTTCTTTACCCATGTGAGTT
The DNA here is from genome assembly GCA_030789695.1 of Scilla litardierei. Taxonomy (NCBI): domain Eukaryota; kingdom Viridiplantae; phylum Streptophyta; class Magnoliopsida; order Asparagales; family Asparagaceae; genus Scilla; species Scilla litardierei. The sequence goes on from CM061139.1 coordinate 57,739,527, forward strand.
TTACTAGATAGATTACCCAACCACGCTTTCTTCTTCTCTGTTCTCCCCCCACCAAAAAATGAATAAGTATATAACAATTAAAAAAAGACGAGAGAAACAAGCATCTTTATATGCAGGTTATCCATGTAGGATGCATTACATTTGCATACAGTAAGTAGAAAAAGCATTGGAGTCTTCTTTTTTCATGTTCATCTTGCACTAACATTGAAAATAGTTCCTGCTGTTTGCATGGAAATGCTTATTGACTAGGACACTTTTTATTTTGTCGGAACATTTCCTTTCCCATTTAGTACAAAAAGTCCATGTGCATGTCTTACTTGTCTTATTTGATGAGGTACTGATTAGGTTTTCTTTTGTGAGGATTTTAAATGCCATTTTAGGCCATATATCAAAGGTTGATGAGTAATAAAATAGATACCCTAACCTGCATCCGCATCAGTAGATCCGACGCTTGTTTCTTTTGGAACCTATTCATGCGGAAGTCCTCTCGAGCTTTTTCAATGGCCTCCAGCTCTTGGCATGATCCCAGGTTTGGATCAAACTCC